>PVJA010010492.1:0-57317 GCA_004027025.1 Myocastor coypus | reverse complement strand
AAAAAAAAAAAAAAAAAAAAAAGTAATGTGGATTTAGCAAGGTTAATGTTTAGTTGTTTGATCAATCTTATATACCTATATGTATTAATCTAAACTGATCCGATGATGAAAATATGTAATATAACCATTGTTAAATTTAAACAATAAAAGAATTGGGGGAAAAAAAAAAAAAGCTTATTTTTATAAAAGGCTCAAGTCAACAGCTTCCTACATTGCTGGTTCTGCCAATAACCCACTACTACTATTATGGAATATTGATCTATGCATACAACTGCTTTCTCTTAGATTAATGAGAAGAAATATTTGTGCCAATAGTGTTTAGAAAAGTTATCATGTCTGCATCTTGTACTCTGAACAACTACTAGGAAGACAACAATATGCGTTGTCTCAGTTATTGTGGCTGTCCTACTTACGTGTTTTGAAACTGTCTCAATGTTATTTCTTATTAAAAGTAATAAAAATAAATTTTAAAATGAATTTTAAAAGATTATTTTTAAGTTTCATCTTCACAAATACATTAAATATTTGTCACACTAAAATTACTTTCAAATTGTTAACCTGTGCTTTGGCTAACAGCTCACACCGGCTAGTGTCCAAGCCAGATGGAAAGCAGAAGTGAGCTGCTCAAGAAGGACACACAAGTCAAAAGGAAAGTCTCAGGCAACAGTCATGAAGCAATTTCTTATCTCTTATTACCACAGCACACTACCACAAGACAGAACTTCCTATTTCTATACTCCGGTGATATGCCTTTGCCTCATACAATTTTCCTGAAATGCTCATGCACAATTTTTCTGGAGAAAAAAATACTTGATATACAAGGAAAAGAAAGAAAAGCAATCAAAAGGGAAAGAGAATGAGCATATCAACAAGTGTACAGACTTGAATGCTTTTTTGGCCTCACTGGTGCGACAGGAACAAAAAGAAACTTGTATTCTTTCTGTTTCTGTATTCTATGTAAAATAAATAACTGAACAAAAACCAGACTGCATATACAACTACATAATGCATAAGAGGGAATTATGAACTCAGAGATGCCTGATGACAAATAAAATCCACTAATATAGTCGAAGAAGCTTTGATCCTTACAGTTAAATTCTTCTACATATATACAGATCTTCTGACTCTATGTATAATGAAATCCACGAAGCTTGATTACCCACAACATTTAGCCCTCATTTTTAGATCAGAAATATCTTATCCACCCTGTGGCCTTTACCTAAGGGAAGAATCCTCCATCAGCTCTCTGCAAGCAAAAGGGGACTATCCCCACAGAACACAGTTTCTCTAACAAGAAAAAGAGGAGTGACCACGGGGTGTTGCCCCAAGTGCACTCTTTGGAGCCAAAACAGTGCTGAGTTGAGCTTTTCTAAACCAAAGAATGGTCAACAGTCCATAGGACTACTGGTTCAGCAACACTCAGTTAAGGAAAAGAGAAAATCAGGAGCTTATACAACTTTCTCCATTGCTCTGGCATTTAGCACAGGACTTCACAACATCAGGTTTGTAAAGAGCTAAGCAAACATCAAATCCCAAGAGCAACATCCCAGACCTCACTATTCTAAAAAGAATGCAAAGGTATAAATTGTGGTATCTCCTTCATATGTCAAGCAATTCCTTCTTATGTATCAGTCAAAGAGTGACTGTACTTACGTGCAATATAAAGAGTGTGTATCCAGAAGCTGTTTCTCTTTTTCTAAATTCCAAAAACTCATAGTGTTCTCAGGCTGAGGTTGAGGATTCTTCTCGGAGCAATCACACAGAACTGTCATTGAAAGCTAACCTGAACGTAAAGCTCTTACAAAAGAAGAGGAAGTGTCATAATTACTTCCTCAGTTCTACTTTCTTCCTCCTTATTCTTTTTGAATTCCTTTTTTATCCTAGTGTCCAAGACCCCAATATATCAAAGCAGTTATACCCCAACTATCTAAATTCATTTATTACTGAATTTTACCTAGTTAGTTCACTTCCAAGGTGAACGTACAAACATTTGGCATTGCTTTCCTGGTTTAGGGGCAAAGGTGCTTTTCTGTGGGCATGCAGGGTGAGAGCATTTGCAGATGAGCTCAGCATACTGGGTTATTATGCCATATTTTAATCATCAACTTTTGATAGAGTCAATCTTCTCTTAAATCTCTGCTTTTGCTGTCCTTGCTATTCATAATGTTGTGCAACAGAATATAAATAAACTTCATCAAGCAATTTAGGATAAAAATTGTCTTAACTCACTGTTGTTTGGCTTCATGTATAACAGGGGCGCTAATGTGAAACCTTATCTTTCACACAGTAGAACAGGGAAATGAATGACCAAAAGTTAGATGCATTTGAAATTATCATGAACAAATCCTCCCATCTCCTTTGAAACAGCAAAATCCCATTCCCCTACATATTCTTAGAAAAACAGTTCATTCTCAGTGCATTTCTGTTTTGCTCCAAAGTGAAGGGAAAGAGTCATTAGAAATGGTCGTACTTGATGCAGTCTTCCAAGTGTGGTAACTATAGTATCATGTACATTAGTTACCATTGCAACCTATTTTCTATACTACAACAAAATACCTACTTTGGGATCTAAAAAACAAGGGGCTTATTTAGCTCACAGTTTGAATCTCATGAATGCCATCTGTTTGACTCTAGGAAGAGCAGATGGCATCACAATGGCAGGAAAAGCTGCAGAAGAGATCACACTGGTGAAAATGGCAGCATAAAAGTGAGCTGAGGTAGTTGAACTCAGTTCAATACTAACTCCTTCTCTTGGTAGTCATTCCAATCCCACAAGACCTCCTTTATTTTATTTTTTTTTTCTTGTTTCAGAACTTTTGTTTATTTATTTATTTATTTATTTTTATGGCCAGCTCAGCCTGCCCTGAGGGCAGGGCTGGCGCAGCATGTCGTGCTGGGGATTGAACCGCAGTCCCTGCAGCTGCCCAAGCTTTCCTAAGCAGGCACTTTAGACCACTGAGCCATCCTGCCGGGCCCCAAGACCTCCTTTAATCCCTTCACAAAGGTGATGCCATCATGATCTAACTTCCGTCCATGGGGCCCACTTCAAATATTTACCACTTCTCAGTACTAGGGAACGAGCTTTCAGCATATGACCATTTTGGGGAACACAGTCCAACCATATCCCAATCATAGCATTTATTTTTAGTTGCCCAATAGAACACTCCAAAGTTTAACATCTCAACCAACAGTCATCTATCATCTCATGGTCTGTGTGCATTCCAGCTTCCAAAATCTAGGCCCAAAAGTATTGGTTCTCCTGCTAAAGATATTCAGCAAGGCTGTCATCAAGGTGTCAGCTGGAACTACAAGCATCTCAACAAGGGAAGAAATTTTCTCCATGCTCATACATGTGATTGTTAGTAGTTTTCCATTTCCCAATAGCTGTTAGGTTAAGGACCCCAATTCAGTGACACATATGCCCTAAAGCCATCCTTGCTTCTTGGTCACACAGCCTTTTCCTTAGAGCAATTCTCAACACAAAAAAAAAAAAAAAAAAAAAAAAAAAAAAAAAAAAAAAAAAAAAAAAAAAAAAAAAAAAAAAAAAAAAAAAAAAAAAAAAAAGCAATGACATAAAATATGCCCTACACAAAATTTCTACTTTACTTTTTAAAAATATGGCCCTTAACCTATGTCATCAAATGACAATATTTGTACAGAATACCAACTAGTACAAACTTATCTTGAAATCAGGAATTCAGTTGATATTCAATTAAGTTGTTTCCATCTGTATCCATAATAAACCTGATGTCTTTGACACCATTGTCTGTAGACCAGGAAATTAAGCCTTTTATTTGTTCTAGTCTAAGCTTTGATACTTACAAAGGAAGGTGAGAGGGATGATCTCCTCTGTACCTGGAGAGACCATAAGAGCTACAGGTTATGGAATACTTTCTGTCCATTTGTAGGAAGGAGAGGACTTACTGAGTATTGAGAGGAGGGAGGCCAGCAGCTGGAGAAATTCTGTTCCTAATGTGTGGAGCACCTCAGATGATTATATAAAACTAAAGAGAAATATTTAACACATAAAGGCCTTCTCATGTCTGTTATGATTAGGGGAGAGGGTTTTTTAACTGAAATTATATTGGCCACTTTCCAAATTCTAGGCTGTTTTACAGTGCTGGTGTTCTGATTTGTTTCTTGGGGAACAGAATCATGGGAATCATTTGGTTTTCAGGGATGCGATTTGGAAACCTAGGTTTATAGTGTGCACCAATGACTGAATATTGTTTTAGTATATGTGCTGCCAAAGCGAGCACAATGACTGAATATTGTTTTATGTTATCGAAATGATGTGTAAACATAGCATATGACATGCATTCCCCACGTGCCGGTCCTCAGAAGGAATCCATGCTTGGTTCAATGCCCTGCTCTTATCCTTTCAAATTTCTTCATCATTTATAAACAAGGGTCTTATATTTTCATTTTGAACTAAGCCATGGCAAGTATGTAGCTATTGAGCCTTCCTGGCTGGAGCGCTGCTTTGGTTTGGGTTGGGGTTTTTGTTGTTGTTGTTGTTGTTGTTGTTGTTGTTGTTGTTGTTGTTGTTTAATGAACATAGGACCGGGTCTACAAGGCCTACAGGGTGTACAGGGTCTCACTACATAGATTGGACTTGGAATGACTCTCCTGTTTTCAGCCTCGCAAGTGCTGGGATTACAGGTGTGCACCACAACACGCAGTCTCAATTGCTGTCTCAGCACGCCCCAGAGGTGATCCAGCATGGCATGCTGGGGATCAAACCCAGGCCCCTGTGATCTGCCAAAGGAGTTTACTATTGGCTTTTTGAAAGCAGTGACACCTCCTCTTCGAAATTTGTGTCCTCACAAATGAGTCCAATGCCCTCAGTAAAAATCATTAGATTAACTGATATTTATGCATACTTTTTCTTGTGAGGGTTAAAGATTTTATAGTGTTAGATTCTAGAAATTATCCAGCTCTCAGAAAAGACATCATGTGTAGGCTGCCTGGAGACTCTCTAACACCAACTGTAAAACATCCCTGACTCTCTGGTGCCAGAAATGCCAGAATTTGTTTTATTTCTTAAGACATTTCCTTCTTTTTGTGCTGTCAATCCCCATTGGGTGGCAGCCTTTAAGCTTTGCTTTTGAACTCTAACAAACTCTAATCCCCAAAGTAGGGAAATCATTTTTTTCATGCTTTTACATAATATACAGGCATATCACTGATTTCGTAGAATGTTGTTAAGACATGTATTCTAATGACTCCAGTAGCTTTCTGAGACTCAGCATTATAATAAATGAATTAAGGAAAAATTCCATCATTATACCTAAAAATAAATCAATGATAAAGTTTTCTGGGAAAAAAAAAAAAAAAAAACATTATCTCCAATATACCTAACTCCATCTCTGATTCATGACTGAAATTTTCTTTCAGCTTTTGAATAATCACATACAAAAATAATCACATATAAAGCCCCTTCCCCGTGTAATTTAGTCTGTGATGTATTTTTGGAGTGTGAGCCAGAACCTCAAAGTTATAGAACTAGACAGAAGGAGGGTGCAGACAACTTAGCAGACTAAGAGAATGGCACAACATGTCACTCATGCCACATGACTGACTCTGAATAAAAGAGCAAAGAAAGACCAAGGATAGACAGGAATCTGGTTAAATGACATGGCATACAGACAGGGCACAAATCCTGGTCCTTAAAGCACAGGTAAGATATTGGTGGGTGGAGGTAAGGTGGGGATGACAGACCCTGACATGAGGGAAGGCTGAGGAGATCAGTGAGTTGAAGATCAACTCCATGGTTCTCACTTTGGGGCTGATACAGCCTCTTAAGGGGCAACAAATAGACCAGAGTAGGTAGACAGATGAACAGATAGATAGATATCCTACATAATATTAATAATTTTCAAAGTGTTACTATCTGAGACTAGCATCAAAGTAATATTTTCAAAGTTTTACTATACATTGTCTCAGGACAATGTATTATTGTTTTAAAAGCTACTCTGAGACTAAAGCAAAAGATCCCAAGTGTGCTTAGCCTAGGTAACTTAAAGATCCTGTCACAAAATCAAAAAGAAAGAAAGAAAAAGAAGTTCAAAGGAATAAGGACATAGCATTCTAGTCTACTGGAGTAAGGACATATATTCAGTCCTCAGTATGGTGAGAAGAAAAATTTTGTCTTCTAACATTTTGAGGGGGGGTGGAAATTTACAAAGACTTGGTCCATCATTTTGTAATTTTAATCAGAGCTGAGCATGGAGCACATGCCTGCAAACCGAGCACTTGGGAGGCTGCGGGAGAGGGATCATTCCACACACTAACTTTAAAACAGCAACAACATCAACAGCGTCATGCCAGACAGTGATCTGGCTGAGCCGCTGACCTCCAGCCTGGATCTGAACTCATGCTCTGCCCTTTCCTAGCCATGGGATCTCAGGCAAGTTGCTTGGTGGTATTGGCACTGTCCCTATGGGCTGAGTGGAGACTGATGTTCTCAAACCCAGCACGCTGATCACCTTCATTCCAGTTAGGATCCCAACGGAAGTCAAGTCTGTTGAAATGCAGCAGGAAACTTTGGGTGAAGCTCTTCCTGGGGACAATAGGGGCTTCAACGTCAAGAACATGTCTGTCAAAGATGTTCGCCATGGCAATGTTGCCAGAGACAGCAATGACTCACCAATGGAAGCAGCTGATTTCACTGCTCAGGTGATTATCCTGAACCATCCCAGCCAGATCAGTGCTGACTATGCCCCTTTCCTGGATTGTCACATAGCTCACATTGCTTGCAAGTTTGCTGAGTTGAAAGAAAAGAAGCTTCTGGTAAGAAGCTGTAATATGGGCCCAAGTTTTTGATGCTGCCATTGTTGCATTGGTTCCAGGCACGCCTATGTGTGTCAAGAGTGTCTCTGACTACCCACCTCTGGGTCATTTCTCTATTCATAATAAGAGACAGATAGTTGCTGTGGATGTGATCAAAGCCATGGACAAGAAGGCTGCTCAAGCTGGTAAGGTCACCAATTCTGCCCAGAAAGCTCAGAAGGCTAAATGAATATTATCCTTAACATGTGCCACCCAAGTCTTAATCAGTGGTAGAAGACCAGTCTCAGAACTGTTTCTCCCAATTGGCCATTTAAGTGTAATAGTGAAAGACTGGTTAATGATAACAGTGCATTGTAAAACCTTCAGAAGGAAAGGAGAATGTTTTGTGGAATGTGTGTGTGTGTGTGTGTGTGTGTGTGTGTGTGCATGTGTGTGTGTGTGTGTGTGTATGTCTCAGTTCTTAAGTTATTAGTTTTTAAAATCAACACTTTTAATGGAAACAACTAGACCAAAAATCTGTCACAGAATTTCAAGACCCATTAAAACAAAGTTTAATGAGAAAAAAAAAATTAACGATGAAATATCTAGTGTAAACTTTTTTTTTTAAATTTTCAAGTTGCGATTAAAAATTAGCATTAGGTTAGCATGAAGCCTGAGGTATTGTGCACCAAAGATTCAGCTGAAGTAAGGAGTGATTCCAGGCATTTTCCATTTCCCCTGGCCTCACAATTCACTGTTATAAATAGTCCCTTTCTATGGTAATGATTCCTCCTATGCTGTGAAGTGCTAGGAACTCCTGTCAGTATTTTGTTCACTGAAATAGATAATAATGCTCTGCATATAGACATTCTATAAAATTATTGCAAAAAATGAAGGAAAGTTGGAAGAAATAAAAACTGTTAAATAGAAAGAAATATATTGCTTTTATAACAAATCATCAGAAACTTGATGGCTCAAAAACATCGAATTTATTATTGTATAGTATTGGAAGTCACACAGTGCAGCACCCATCTTGGTCCAGTGTTTGCAGGCTGCCACATGCTTTGACCGGTTGTGCCAGGTCACACTAACCTATATTTTTCTCATAAAGGCCCTTATGATTCCTTTGAAGCCACTGGGATATTTCAGGATAACCTCCCCATCTCAAGATCCTTAATCACATTGATGATGACCTTACTGCCATACCAACTGACGTATATTATTCACAAGTTCTGGTGATTGGGTTGGGAGGTCCTTTCTTCAGCCTGCCAGCCATCCACAGGGGTAGATTTTTCTCCTTACCTGATTCTTATAGCTTGCAAAACACACCTGCACCTTCACTGTATCAGTAGATGGAATCATCAAGTCCCAGGATGTAAGTAAGGCAAAATAGCATCCTCTAGGGGCTGGCCAAATAGCTTAGCAGATTAAAGCTCCTGCAAGCAGATGCAGGGGCCAGGAGTTTGATTCCTGGGCCTACAGTGATGACCTCACCCACCCCTCAGGCACTCTGAGATTGCAATGGAGGCTGGGCATGGTGGTGCACCCCTGTAATCCCAGCTCTTGGGAGGCTGTAAACAGTGGGATCACTATGAGTCCAGTCTAGCAGTGAGACCCTGAACACCCTGTAGATCCTTCCATTAAAAAAAATAGTGTCCTCCCATTCCCTCACTCACTGAATGATACAAACAGAGCCAAAGCAGAGGAGACTTAACTTTGTTCCAGGTCCCTTATTACCACCTAAATAAATCAGTAAGTTTTATCATCTTGAACTTGAAATGTTTTTCAATCCTCTCTCTATCTGCCAGCTCACCAGTTGAGCTTCACTCTTGGCAGAATTGCAAAGCTGTTGCAGCCAGTTTCCTGCCCCTTTCGTCAACACCCTGAGCAAATATCTTAGCCCCTGGGATTTTCTGAGTTTGTTTCACTTGGTTTCGGTTTTTGGTTTTGGGCCTTGGGGTGTTTGTTCATTTGTTTGTTTGTTTGTTTGTTGTGGTACTACCAAATGAACCTAGAACTTTCAGATTCAACTACATTCCTAAACAGTTTTTATGTCTTCACTTTTGGTCTTCAGAGGTTTCTTTGGTTGGTTTTTGGTTTTGGTTTTGGTTTAATTAAGTGAGAATCTCACTGTGTAGTTCAGGCTGACTTTGAATTCAGTACATATTTGCCCTCAGACTCTGAGGGATCCTCCCAGCTTAGCCTACTAGGATTACACCTGTTTACTACCATACCCAGCTTGGCTGCTTTATGTTGTCTTGTGACAGGGTCTCTACAAATTGCTAAATTTCCCAACTGGGCTATACTAATCCTCTGTCTTCACCTCCCAGAGTCCTGGGATTACAGGCCCGCACCATCACACACATCCTGATTCATGTGATCTCTTTAACATGCAAATGGACTACCCTCCAGGAGCTGGCATGAGAACCCAGAGAAACATGTACTGGGACGTTTCCTGAACAGAGCTGGTGATAATAATCCATGAACAAAACAGATCCTGTCAAGTGAGACCCCAAACCACAGCCCTTGTCAGTGAGGGATTTTTTTTAATAGGTTCTCACCTATTTCTACTTCCAATACCTGTTTTGTAACAAAATCTATTAGCCTGTCATATTAAATCATTAATAACGTACATAAACCATATTTATAATAAATTTCTGAAATTCACAAGGTAACTCACAGGCGTGGCTTGCCTCCTCAGCCTAGGCTGAACCAGTTGCTGCCACCATGTGGCACACGTTGACACGGGATTGAGCAACTTTAGGAACACAGTGCTTTCTTTCATTCTTTCACAGCCTCAAATGCATAAAGAAGGCTAGGAAATACACTCTAAGCCCACACTGGTCCAGAAGAGAACCAAGGTTCAAAGTAGTAATTAGGAGAATTTTTATACCAAAGCAAGAATAAAGTAAACATAGAAGTTACTTTTTCATCCTACTACTTTTTTTGACTTAATAAAACTCAATAATATGCCTATTACTTGACATCTGGAGAAATATGACAATCTGTTATTTTCAAGGTAAAATCAAGATTTTATCTTTAAAATCAGGCATGGTGGTGCATGTCTGTAATCCCTGCCCTGCACTTGAAAGGCTGAGACAAGAGGATTTCTGTGAGTTCAAGGCCAGCATGGGCTACAAAGTGAGTTCAAAGCCTGCCTGAACAACAAGAGATCTTACCTAAAAACATAACATAAAATAACAGATTATGTCTTTAAGAACTAAAAGTTATTTTTAAATTTTAATTTTATACTAAGGCTCTATGGTCATACCACCCTGAATGCTCCCTATTTCATCTACACTATGGGCATGTACAGGTGCCTGCCTGCCACAGCAGTTTGAGGAGCATGATGTGGAATCTCAGTACCATGGAGAAGGTCAGTAGCTGCTGGGAAGGTTGACATGTGCTGTATCTCATGTAGGTTACCTATCATTCTAAGACCAACCCTTGGCTGGGGAGATAACTCAGTGACCTAAGCACCTGCCTGGCAATCTCCAGGACCTGGGTTGGATCCCTGGTACCACACCCACATCAAGCTGGCCGCTGAGACTGGATGTGGTGGTACACACCTGTAATCCCAGCACTAAGAGGCTAAGACAGCACAGCCACTACAAGTCCAAGCTGTGTAATGAGACCCTGTACCAAGTCAACAAATGACAAAAATAATCAAGACCAACCACATCCTAATGAGCACAGAAATCCAGTTTTGTCTCACTTTGGAGTTTCCTGACCACAGCATGGTGTCTTATGCTAACCAAGCTATATACAAAACCAGAAAGCAAATGTCTTCATTTAAGGTAAGAAATAAAAGGTGTCATGCGTCAAAACTAGTCTGACTAATTTTGCGGTCCTACCAAGGATCTGGTCAGGGGCAGAGGAGAGAGGAGGGGGAGAAGTACATATCCCTAAGAGAGAGTACAGCTGTTTCCTCCACTGATTTTCATGTGATTTCTGTTGCTGTTCTGATCGTGTAACTTAGTAAGATGCCTGCATTGTATGAGGTAACTTATATAAGTCTCAGCTCCTCACAAACCAAAAGATAAGATAAAAATGTTAGTAAATACAAGCGAAAAGGATGGTGTTTTGCTTTGATTGTATTTTTTTAATTCTTTGTTTTTAATTTGGGAGTATATAGGATTTGGGTTATTGCTTAAATCCTTGCTATTCATTTCTGGTTTTACTAAAAGGAGTGAATAATAGGTTATATTCACTCCTTTTAGTAAAAGATATATATATATATATATATATATATATGTGTGTATATATATTATATATTATATGTATGGCATATATAAAACCTATAACTCTTGTCTACTATTATAATATATATAATAATCTATAATATAACCTATATAACTTGTGCTTTGTAAAATAGATTTGCATTTTTTTTTTTTTTTTTTTTTTTTTTTTTTTTTTTGTATTTAGTAAAGGGACTACAGGACTCACTAAACAGACTGGACTCGTTACTATCCTCTTGTTTTCAGCCTCCCAAGGACTGGGATTAAAGGCACACACTGCCGTATCCAGTCTCAATCGCTCTCTCAGCATGCTCCAGGGGTCGTGCCACACCTGAGGCCAGGGATTTAATCCAGGTCCCTTAGCCTGTGCAAGCATGTGTTTTAGTCCACTGAGCTATTTGGCTGGCCTTTGATCAGTTATTTTAAATGTTCATAGAATACCATTTTTAAGAAATTTGAATTATTTGTGTTGTAATTATGTCTATTAGGTTCATCTTGTGAATTATATCATTTGTCTTAACTAAACTCTCATCTCTGTGACCTGTTAGATGTAGAGAGAGGTGGGGCCTGGCGGGATGGCTCAGTGGTCTAAAGCGCCTGCTTGGGAAAGCTTGGGCGGCTTCAGGGACCGCAGTTCGATCCCCGGCACCACATGCTGCGCCAGCCCTGCCCTCAGGGTGCAAGCTGAGCCGGCCATAAAAATGAGTGAATAAACAAATAAAGCTTCTAAAACAAGAAAAAAATAAATAAAATAAAAAATTCTAAAATAAAAAAAAAAAAGATATAGAGAGAGGTAAGTTAAATTTTATATTTGGGTGTCATGATTTTTTTGTTATATTTCCTCCAGAAGCTGTTTTATATGTTTTCAATGTGTATGCTTAGGTTTATAAATGTTTGCATTAGTATCACATGTCCATTGTAGACTGTATATTTTATTGAAAATGATACTCTGTCCTAATGTTTCTCATTTAAATTTAATCTTGCCTGATATTAATATTGCCACTTCCTTTTTAAATGTTTATTTGCATGACTAGTCATGGCCCATCTTTTTTGCCATCATTAAGTAATTTTGTTTCAGGACCAACGAGATAGCTCAGCAGACTAAGTCCTTGCTTAGGCAAGCAGAGTAACTGGGTTTGATGCCTACTTGCTGTGCCAGCCCTGCCACCAGGCATGCTGAGTTGACCACCGAGACAAGGCATGATGGCACATGTCTGTAATCCTGGCACTGGGGAGGCTGAAACCAGGAGGATCACTACAAGTTGGAACTGCATAGTGAGACCCTGTACCATGTACATTAAAAAGAAAGAAGTAATTTTGCTTCAGGTATTTATTTTTCTTAATTGTAGCATAGAGTTTGATACTGTACAGAGAAACACCTGAAAATTTTGTATCTAATCTGTTTGCATTTCTATATTTTCTCTCCTGTATTCTTATACTTTCTATTCTTTTGCCTTCCACTGATGAACCTGATTCTGGGGCAAGAGCCTGGGACCCAGCTTGGGCTAGTGAATCCCATGTGATCTGAGCTGGCCCATCCAATGCGAGCAGTAGCATTTTATCCAGAGGCTCATAGGAGGAAAATCTCTTTCATGTTAGATTTAAAGAAACTGAACAAGAGAAGAGTCTAGAGCAGCTTTGGCTACCTTGCTGGTCTACAAGTAGAAAGAACACACACACACACACACACACACACACACACACACACACACACACAAATACTTGCTAGGTAGAAAGAGTCTCAGAGGCCTTGTTTATACACCCAAAATTCAACTATACTCCGAGAGAGGTTTATCTTTCTTAAAGGTGGTAGGTCAGCACTATGCAGCAGAACTTCTTACAGTGGGAGAATGCTTTATAGTTTACACTTCCAGTTAAACACCTACTGATTAGTGAAACAAAGCAAGAAGAATTAGCAAAGATGGCACATCATTACAAGACAGGAAAATGTAAGCAAAGGTTTAACAATTGATTAAATTCACAATGTTAGTGATAATCCTAGAACTAGTAGCCAGTTCGACAATCTATTCCTCTGTTCTCGACATGTTACCTGAGATATGAAATTATTAGGTAACAAAATAAGAACTAATTATGAGGTAACAAACAAAAGCTAAAGTTTATGTTTGCAGTGTGGATTTCTAGCTATTTCCTTTCTGGTTTTGCTTTTTTGTTTGTTTTATTTTGTTGGTTTGTTTGTTTTGCTGTATTTGTGCTTTGTTGCTTATGTCCACTAGCATCAAATATAAATATCAGCCTTTGGAGCTAAATTAACTCTAATCATTCCAAGAATAAACACATTGCTGTTAGGTTTCCAGCAATAAAAGTGATGGCCAGTCAATTTTAGACGATCTTACTTAAGATCTAGGGGACTCATTTGGAAGACTGGATGAATCTGATTCTCTGTCATAGCTCACAGCATGGCACAGCACAAAGGGTGAAAGGTTATTCAAGGGCAATGTCCAGATAAAACTCCGAGAAGGCCAGAGGGACCGTCTTTAACTGAGACCCCTCAGTGTATGACAGCCTCATAAACACAGCCACAAACAGAAGCATCTGTGGTTTTTTATTGATAGGAGCAAGAAACAAGATAAAGGACAGAAGAAGGAAGATCTCTATGCAGAAATTCATGTAAGGGACAGGAAAATGATGGGAAAGGTCTTGGTGGCCTGTTCCACACCTGACCTTAGGGCGAATCTACATGACTAATCAGAGGAGTATGGGGAGGATGAGGGCCAGGAAATTCATGCCTTAAGGTAATGTGTTCTGATCCTACCTGGACTTGTAGCCTGTCTAACCGTGCGTTGCAGGAGGTTTTGGGTATGCGTCTCCAAAGGTCCTTAATCTCAACATATCGATCTCACACGTACCTCTCACAAGCCCCCACACACATCCCCCTTTTTTGTTATGTACATGGGCTTGAGAAGGAGGGGTTGCTTGAAGGTAGGAAGGATACTGGGACCGTTGGAGAAAAACGTCATCATGATTTCAAGACCCAGCATCCACCAACATAGTGTACAAAAGACTCTTAGGACTGCAAAAGAGGACAAGAAAATTATTCCAACAGCTATAAGAGTCAAAATATGAAGCCTGAGACTAGAAAACTAGCTTTTGGGTTTCAGTCGCTAGGCAATACCATGGAAGTGATCCAAAGTAATACGAGTTTCCAGCTGAAGTTTATGTAGCTGGATCTACGCTCAGCATTGGAGAGTGAAAAATCTCTCCATTGAGATAAGCATGAAAAGCACCATGGAGCATATCCAGACTTTGCCCCGGGTTTCAGGATGGCTCAGTGTAATAGGACTGATGCACATGGAATGGTAACCAATGTTACAGTTGGTCCTACTGTGTGTGCAAAGAGTTCGTTGATGATTGCTGAGCTGTCTGACAGCTGCCTCAGGAGCACCAAGTGTTTCTATAATTGTTTTTATCAATACAGGGTTTGAGTGAAGAGGTCGGGAATAACACTGTGACAACAGCCAGACATGGTTCAGGTGTGGCTGTGGCCCGTGCCAGGGCTGTTGCTGCCATAATGCCCCCAAACCACTTTTGCCTGAGATGTTTAAGTGCTGTTGTAATTTGTTTAAGAGCAAAATCCCTCACCCAGTCATGTGTAAGATTGTTCGGGTTCTAGGCTGTAGCCCTCAGTCTAACCCTAATATAAGTAAATTTAATTGACAAATATTATTATTGATCTCTAGAATGAGCCATGTGGCATTTGTAGGCAAGGTAACATTAAGAGCCCTAAAGGGTTCGTACTGAGGAGTGGATGAAATATGAACAGTGAAAGTATTTTCCTCCTTGTTGAATACCAAAATATACGAACATGAAGTTCAGAACATGACGCGATCAAAGATGCCATAGCAATCTGCATGCATTTATCTATATGACAATAGCTGCCAGTTCTGGCCATGGAAGGGAAGAAACAGCTACATGCATGTGGCTTTTTTAAGGGGATTGTCTCAGCTATTCTTCTTTCATTGCTGGGAAAAATACCCAACACCCAAAATGAAGGACGGAAAGGTTTCTTTAGCTCACAGTTACTGCAGGTTTTAGTCTCCAAGGCTGAGAGGCACATGGTAGAGAGCAGCAGTTCATGGCAGAAACAAAGAGCAGAGAGCAGAATGGAGGAGTCACAGCAACAATGGCTGAAGTTGGGCCCGGCAGGATGGATCACTGGTCTAAAGCGCCTGATTAGGAAAGCTTAGGCAGCTGCAGGGACCGTGGTTCGATCCCCAGCACCACATGCTGCGCCAGCCCTGCCCTGAGGGCAGGCTGAGCCAGCCATAAAAATGAATAAATAAACGAACAAAAGTTCTGAAACAAGAAAATAAAATAAAATAAAATAAAAAATTCTTAAAAAAAAAAAAAAAAAAAAAAAACAATCGCTGAGTGAGCAGAGAGAGTCGGTCTCGCTGTCTCTCTTATGGTACAGTCAGGCTATCCAACTCAGGCTGGGTGTAGCACTCAGACCCATAATCCCAGCCTTGGATCACCCATAATCCTAGTGCATCATGATTTAATCACAAACTCTAGAAGTCTGCCCCAGCCAGGCATGGTGGCGCAACACTGTAATCCCAGCACTTGGGAGGTTGAGGCAGGAGGATCCCTGTGAGTTCAAGACCAGGCTGGGATACAAAAGTAGGCTGGGCTACTAAAGTGAGCTCAAGGCCAGCCTGAACTACATAGCGAGACCGTGTCTCAAAAAAGACACATAGAAAAATAAGTCTGCCCCATGACTGCATGAGGCTTTGGGAGGACAACTAGACACAAACCATAATGCTGATGTACATGCCAGAAGAAAGACATAATGAGGCCAGGGAGATGGCTCAGTAGGATAAGCACCTGCCTGGCAAGTATAGAGTCCTGAGTTCAATCCCTGGTGCCACAAGAAAAGGAAGGAAGGAAGGAAGGACCTAACGGAAGTCCAAAAATTGCAGAATAAGGTACGGGAGGGCTACTGTCATAACTAAAAAGTAAACTGTAACTTCAAGTTGAATGAGACTGTAACCCCATCAGATTCTGGTCTCTCCAATGTTTTAGGATTAGGTTATGAACAAGATGAACAACAGAGAGACTGGTGGACCAACATGAAATCCACCCCGAAAATCTGGGCCATCTCCTAAAGGCCCCACAGATGAGAATGCATAGAAATATTGGGTTTGGGAAGGTAGCTTCCAAACAAAGAAGACCCTAGAGCTCTGGCAGTATAGAAGATCTTGGAAGAGAGGGGAAGCCCAGTGTCACCCCAGGTGACTACATCAAGAACAGGCGGGGTAAACACCTGTACCAAATATATCAGGCCACTTACTTTTGGTGTGTAATTAAATAGAAGCAGAACTTTAAAATAATCCTTTTACTTTTGTCATATTAGAGTTATAGGTGACCTGGGATACTGTTGTCAGGAAACTGTTTTGAGGGTGCAAAGGATCCCAGCTTCTTGTGGCATTTGTTCAGCCTATGCGGTGAGCCGTTTGCTCTCTCTCAGGCGGGTCCCGAGCACTGTGTTGCAGAGAGCAATGGATCTATCTGTCCCCTCCTCTTGTTGGCCATCCCTGGAGGGGAGGCCCCCTCTCCCACAGCTTGGGGATGGGGTTGCCTATGATAATGCCCCTTTCCCCAAGACAGCAGTTCTGTACAGCCTAGCCCTCATGGGCCAGACCAAGTCTTTTCTTTGTGGGAACAAAATGGCTTCCCCCTGCTGGGAAGCCATCTGAGGTCCATCTTTTAAAACTGATGTATGGTTTTAAAATTTTAAGGAGTGTTTCATATAACTATTCCTGTGGGTATAATTCCTTACTGTATTTCTTACTGTATCCCCCCCCCCTTTTTTTTTTTTTGTCTTTTTGAGACAAGGTCTTGTCATGCAGTTCAGGCTGACCTTGAGCTCACTTTTGTAGCCCAGGTTAGTCTCGAACTTGCACCGATCCACCTGCCTCAGCCTCCTGAGTGCTGGGATTGTAGGCATGTGCCACCATGCCCAGCTACCCCCCTTTTGTTTTAATAAATGAGTTTTAAGTAGTAATTCTTGCCAACGAGGATAATTGGCAGATGAAGAACAAAGGGCTGTGTGGTAAGTGCTTGGCACTCCGGGCTGACCTGGGTGGAAGGGAACTTGCTGAGGCACAGGAAACCTTGGGTTGCCAAGTCCTACATGGTAGGCAGCAACAGAGGAGCAAATATATATTTAAGTTTGCCAAAAGACTCATAGCATGCCAATGTCCACTTGCCAAATTTCACTGACTTTTAGAACACTGGCTTGACTCCTGTTTGAGGAGTAGATTTAATCAATCATGGTTCTAGAATGCTAAAAGATAATTATGAAATTTCACAGAGAAAATTTGAGATTAAGGACAGCATAATATTTTAGCATAGCCATTATGATGAACTTATTATACAGAAACACATTTAAATGTCCATTTTAGCATAAAATAACAATTTATCTAATTACAAGATAACAAATGATATAAACTTTTACTTAAATTTGTTATCTTGGCCAGTCAGGTAGCACAGCAGACTAAAGTAGCTGCTTAAGCAAGCACAGTGACTGGGGATTTGTTCCCCGGCACGCCATGCTGGCCCCATCCTGGGGCCAGCTGAGGCAACAATTGAGCCTGGGTGTGGCAGTGCAAGCCTTTCATCCCAGCTCTTGGGAGGCTGAAAACAGGAGGAGAGTCACTGCAAGTCAGATCTATATAGTAAGACCCTGCAAACCCTGTAGACCCTGATTAAATACATACATACATACATACATACATACACACATATATACAGCAGGTTTAAAAAAACACTATCCAAGCAAATTTATTTTTCTTATGACTGGCTCAGCCTTCCCTGGGGGTGGGGCTGGCGCAGCATGTGGTGCCGGGAATCAAACCAAGGTCCCTGAGGTTGCCTACACTTGCCTAAATTAGCATTTTAGACCACTAAGCCATCTTCCTGGCCCCCAACCAAATTTGGTATATTTTAATAGAATGTAATTTATGAAGAACACACTTTCTTGTCTAAGGACATGCTTTTTAGGTTATTTACCTCTAATCTTTTAATTTCTAGAGTGACATTGCCTGGACTACACAGTGTTTGGGTATCTTTAGCTGTTCTAATTATAAAGCAGCCATATAAGCATGAAAAGTGTAGCATCTCTGCAGATACATCATGTTGGACTGCATGTATGTTTCATCACAAATTGCTGAAATACAAGTGCTTCAGCCTAAAAGATCCATCACCATAGGTCACCAGTGTGATATGAAATTTTTAAAATTTTGTATCTTTAAAGGCTGGTACAGTTTGAAAGCACAAATATAAAGCTGAATATCCACAAGGTTAGTAACAATTGCTATCCCAGCTATGTAGACATCTTTTCATATATTTAGTTTCTACTCTTAAGACAAATTTTAAATTTTGTTAATGGTTTTTATAAGATATAACTATATTGCAAAGAACCTTTACAGCTCTGATAAACTTAGGAAACTGTTAATGAATGCAAAGATTTATTAATCAATGCATAAGTACATTTCACTTATACAGTTGGTTTAATCAAAGCAAATAAATGTAGATCAAATTTAAATGTCAGCAACAAATTTAAAGAGATGTCAAATTTTGATCTCTTTATACAACAGAAGTCTAAATACATATTGGATAAAAGAGTGCAAATTAGTTACTTTGTAGGTACTAAGCCTACATAGATTTAACCTTATAAAATTTCAATCTTAGGCTCATAGTACAGCTTGCATTTAGATGTACACATAAATATACCCTCAAATGTACAAGCTATATCATAAACTAAGGTACTAGCTGTTTATTTAACTATGAAATGTTTCTAGGTTAACACATTCTAGAGGTTAACATTCACATGTGTTTTGACTCATTCATATATGTTTCACCACTCTGAGTAAAAGCCTAATGATAAGGACATAAGAAATTTATTTTAGCAAAGTATACAACCTTTGCCTTTTATAAAGAACATTTGCTTTTAAATTTAGTTTTGTAAGTTGAACCAAAAGCGTCTCAATAGTTTTGGAAACCCATATTATTTTAGACATAGGAAATTTAACCTTTTAATTGTAGCCAAAACAATTACTTCAGATGACCTATCACAACAAATAACAATAAATTAAAGATATCTGTCTATCTATCTATCTATCTATCTATCTATCTATCTATGTTATCTTTCACCAAGAAAAACTCTCAAGTTATGGTATGCAGACAATAATAAATATGGGGCCAGGGAGGTAGCTCAGTAGAATAAGCTCTTGCTTGGCAAGCACAGGGTCTTGAGTTCAATCCTTGTTACTACAAAAGAAAGAAAAAAAGAAAGAAAGAAAGAGAGAGAGAAAGTACCGTGTTTATAAAACTAATTTTATATTATCTTCGTTAACTAAGAATCTGGATGGAAATATCAATTTTAAAGATATTTTTACCCTCACCAGCTGGTTTAAATTAGCCTACTGTTTAGGTATATGAGCCATAAGCTTTTAAGACAATGTCCTAAGTATTTATCTATAAGCCAACTTAAGTAGGATGTTCAGAGAATAATATAATATATACATGAGAGTTAACACACTGAAATACATACATAATAACCTAAATCATATGCAACCTTTGTGTTATCAAACTTTAGGGCTTTTATTCCTATGTAAGCCTCAACCCTATAAATTAATCTGGCAATGTTTTAAATAAGTCTGGTTATTCTGAAGACCTGTATAAATGGTTTTCCATGGAAATCTCAAAAAGAACTGAAATTTTAAAATAAATTTTTGAGCTCAGAAAAAACATTTGTTTTAAGCTTTTTTGTTTGTTTTGGGGGGTTATTGTATGTGTAGGGTCTCACTGCACAGCTCAGACTTACAGGGATCCTCCTGCTTTCTGCCCCCTAGTCCTGGGATTGCAGGTCTTTGCCTCCATGCTGCCAGACTCCATTCCCACCATCCCCAGCTCAGCGGGGGGGAGGGGGGGGGCGGGGGGGGGGACTGACGCAACATGTGATGCCAGGGATTGAACCCTGGCCTCTGCACTTACCAAAGCAAGTGCTTAGTTCACTGAATTATACCACCAGCACCCCCCCAAAAAAAAAAATTCTGAAGGCAGCTGTAGGTGCTTTATCTGGTTCTTAACATATTAAGCAGATAGAAGACAAGCATAAAAACACAGAGAACAATTCCCTTTAAACCAGAGTACATTCTTAGATATACTGGAGAGCTTGAATTACAACAATCTTGAACCACAGCGAACTTTTAGTTTTCAGGTTTGTAACTGTGAGCACATCAGTCAGAACTTTTCCTGTTGGTCATCAATTAGAAGAGATCGCTAGTAAGAAGAATCAGAAGGGGAAACCCCTTTTATACCTGTGAAAGTGAGACTTATTAAGAAGCATTTTAATCTTATTGAAATAGAGCTGTTTCCATTTAAAACTATTGATCAATTCACAAGGATCCCTAGGAATATTTTTGGTTGTTTTTTCAAGGATTCTATCTGTTCTATGAAAAAACAATCAGTTTGCCTCCTGCAAGCATTCCTGAAGGTAGAGGAAAGTGGAAGGAGTTAACTTCCTGTTCAGCCTGAGGTAAAAAGCTGATAAATTCGGACTGAAACAATGACATTATTCCTTCAGAGTCTGAGAGTCAAATCCAGAACAGTTTTTAAGAATATGTGGAGGTCAGCTTCACCCTGAAAGTGTCACAGGGAGGGGGAAGCCCACCACCCCACAAACCTGGTCACAGAATGCAGCAGTGATGGAGAAGAGAGCCTCCCAGGAGCACAACAAAATCCCAGCTATCTCAAGGGCAGGAAGGCCACCAAGACCAAAGCTTTCCCAGAGTGGGTCTCCAATCCTTACTAAAACTTGCCATCAAAGACAAGAACTATGATTGTCTTCAATTACATTGTTAAAGAGAAAATTAAACCACTAATCAAAGATAGGGGGCTGTGCTTGTGGCTTAGCTCAGTTGCTTAAGTGCCATCAGGCACAGGAGACCAGGATTCCCCAGCTCCACATGCCTTACTAGACCTGCCCTTAAGGCAGCCTGAGCCAAAAAAAAAAGTCAAAGAATCTGAATGATTGTTTTTAACTTTCTGAAAGAGCAAGAAAGCGAAAATAAAATGCACAATATAATGGAGATGTTCTTTTTAGCTTTATAGTTTTGGGCTCATAAGTTTATGTTCCTGAGATTTGGTACAACGTACTTCCAGGGTTTCATTCTTCCTGGTAAATATTTCCCAGTTCAGCATAACCTACTGTCTTATCTTTTGTCATCTTTAACTTTTTCTTCTTTTTTCATTCTTATTTTCCTTTCCTTTTCCTATTTTTAAAATTTTTATTTTCCTTTTCTTCTATTTTTTTCCTGTTAGTATCCTTTTCTTGCTCTACTTTTTCTATTTTTATTTTCTTTTATTTCTCTTTTCCCATTTTTATTTTCTTTTTCTTTGCCAATATTTTTCCTATTTTTGTTGGCATTCTTTTCCTTTATTTTTCTATTTTTACTTTGTGCTCTGTGCAAGTGTGCCAAAATATTGCAATTAACAAGGCAGGTCTAGTTCCCCAGCCAGCTTTGCCAAGCCCTAACCTTCTATGTCAATAGCATATTGCATGGAAGTAAAAGAACAAAGAAAAAAAACTAATGAACTGCCCCCACTCACTTAGCAGTTGAACAGTAAAGAGAGAGACCTCTGGACTGATGACCCTAAGCTGTGACCTCACCGAGACATGCCAGCCTATTCCATGGCTGCCTTTGTTCGCTTACCAGGATGAAGAGTAAGTTGAGTTCTTGCTCCTTTTCCAGGGTTTGAGAGGTTAGTTCCTTGTGCTGAACTGCACCAGATTATTCCTCACATGGGGTACCACTTGTCACAATTCATGACCATGGCACAAAGGATGAAAGTTTACTTGAAGTCGGTGTTCACTGAAACTCTGAGAAGGTTCCCATAAACACAGCCTCAAACTGAAGCATGTGTGGCTTTTTATGAGAAGCAGGAAGCAAGAGTAAAGGACAAAAGAAGGATGGTATCTGTGCAAAAATTCATATAAGGGACAGGAAAAGGACAGGGGAAGGTCCCGGTGGCCTGCTCCGTGCCTGACCTTAGGGCCAAGCTATATGATAGATCAGAGTACAGGGAGGATGAGGGCCAGGACGTTCATGCTTTCAGGCAATGTGTTCTGATCCTACTTGGACTGTAGGCTATCTTCTAATCTCCAACACGCATTGCCGGAGGATGTGGCTGTGCATCTCCAAAAGGCCCTAATCTCTACGTAGGCAACTCGCACATTCCTTCATCAGCACCTCCACAATTCCCATACTTTAACTCCTCTTCTATAATCAAATATTGATCCGGACATTCAAAGATAGGGCGATGGCTATCATTCTTCAGAAAATATAGATTAGCCCCTCAGGAATTATAAACTGATCTCTCAAAAAGTATGTTGCTATTTCCTTACATGTGTCCTAATGAGGTTGGTTAAACCCAGGAAATCCAGGTAGTGGTAAAAACTGAAGAGTTTAAATATATCTGAAATTTTTATATGACATTCTGCTTGAAAATTTTCAGCTGGAAATAAAAAAGATTTTTTATATGTATAGCTGAAAGAAAAACAGAGACTCCAAAGCACACCAGTTAAGTCCGGACCAATGCTCCATCTGCCACACAGCACAGAAGCAGGAGAGGGCTATTTTCCAAGGGCTTGTGAGGTTGGAAATACTGGACTGTCGGGCAAAAAAAAAAAAAAAACATGCAGGACTTAACGTTATTCACCTCTCAACTTAGTCACTATCAATTTCTGTGGTAAAATTTCACTTAGAAAACTTCCTCTTTCCTTAATAATCAATATCCTTACTGAGACATGACCTAGTTTTATTTTTCTACAGATTTGCTGTTGCTCTGGGGTCTGCATTTCAAGGAGAAAAATGTGACAACAGCCTCTTCCTGAGGGCTCATGGCTTCCATCCAGGCAGTTACTCCACTCTGACATTTCCAGACAGCAAAAGGGGTGGAGGAGGAGATATGCAGAAGGCTAAACTTGCAAAACACATCCAAAGCAGCACCACTGAGAAAGGGGGCAAGCAAAGAGTGAGCTTATCAGATCCGTGCAGCTGACAGCAGATAGCCCTCAGGCAGGCACGTCTAAGCATCTCAGTCTGGAATCCACAGAGCAGCCTGCACCCCACAAAAGTTTACAAAGAGACCTTCACATCACTAGCAGAAGGAAACAAAGGCTTTGTGTGGCAGGCTAAAGTCTAAAGAAGATTATAGCTAGAAGGACACAACGGCAACACACTGTATGTAGGGATAAATTAACACAAAAATAGAATATAGAGTGGAAAATTACATCTTGTATTTTGCCTCCATTTTAAATTTAAGAAGAAAGAATTGTACTAATAGTGTTTAGAAAAGTTATCAGGTCTGCACCTTGTATTCTGAACAACTACTATGAAGGCAACAATATGCATTGTATTAATTATTGTGGCTGTCCTACTAACCTGTTTTAAAACTGTCCCATTGTTATTTCTTTCTCATTAAGATTAATAAAATTAAAAATAAATAAATAAATTTAAGAGCACAAGGGGCAATGCTATTTGGAAAATGTCCGATGGAGAGAGAATCTGGTAAGAAATTTTGGTAAATATTAAATAATATTTAATATTAAACTAACAAAACTCTGTCGGTACAGGGCCAATAAGATAGCTCAGTGGATTAAGCACCTACTTAGACAAGAACAGTGAGAGGGGTTTGATCCCCAGCACCACACGCCATGCCAGCCTCGCTCCAAGGCACACTGAGCCTGGCACATGCTTGTAATCCCAGTGCTGCAGAGGCTAAAAACAGGAGGTTCATTGAGTCTGAGCTGGATAGTGAGTCCCTGTACCATATGCATAAAGAAAAAAAAACCTTGTCAGTAATGATAGCTTTTGCAAGTAAGTTTAGAATTTGTATTAGTGTGATTATATATGACTGACTTCATTGAATGTTTAGGTCACTGTGAAAAGTCAGTAAAAGAATCCACCCAGGTATTGCAATGTTATTTATATGCTTTGTATAATTCTAACACACATGAATTTTAATCATCAAATTTTAGTTAAATAACACCAGTCCTCCAACAACATAATATAGGTGTCCATTAACCAGGAGCAATTGTGTAAAGTATAAATTTTGTTACCAGCTCTTCTGTCCTCAGTCACTGAGCAGTGATGACCCCCATGATCAGTGATCAATTGTGTCACCTCTACCCCAGCCTATTGTTTTTTTATTTCTTGTTTATTTGTTTGTTTGTTTGTCAGCTCAGCCCTAATTGAGGACAGGACTGGCATCCTAAACAGGTGCTTTACACCGCAAGCTACCTCCATGGCTCCTCCCCAATCTATTGTTGACTGGTCCTATAGGGTGGGTAAGAACTCAGTAGACTAATTGCCTGCTTTGGCAAGTGCGAGCACCAGGGTTCCATCACCAGTCCTGCATGCTGCCCTGGCCCTGCCCCCGGGGCCCGCTGTGCAGGCAACAGAGTCCAGGCATGGTGGCATATGCCTGTAATCTTGGCTGGGGAGGCTCAGAAGAGGAGGAGCACCGTGAGTTTGAGCTGCATAGCAAGACCCTGTATCAAATACATAAATTTTAAAAAAAAATCTATAAAATTGAAAAGGAGATCAAGTGATATTTATTATTGACTGGTCCTGGTGTATCCTGCTGTATGTATTATTCAGGTCATACATGGATAGCAAAGATGGAAGTGACCTATGAAGACAGAAGTGATTCAGAAAAACAAACGTAGCAAAGCTGGAGATAAATCTCCAGTGAAACATAAATGGAGTTAAGGAACGATTGACAGTAGATATCTGGTCATCGTCACTGTTCCAAAGGTAGGTAGACGTGGTAAGAGTGAACTCAAATAGATAAGTGAGAAAAATCATTGTCATCTAAACATGAATATGTCCTGGAGGAAGAGCAAACTATTTTAATTACATTAAGGGAATTCTCAGAGATGTTTTGCGTTAAAGCACAAAGGATAAAATCTGGAAAGCTGATTTAAACTTTGAAAAGAGTATGACAATTCCTCAGTACATAGAAAAGATATTGTTCCATGCCATAGACTACATGACTAGAAGAACACAATAGCTGTACAAACTGTCCTTGATAGTGTTTCTTTATATGTGGTAATTTTATTTTTAATTTTTTAATATATTTAGTACAGGGTCTCACTACACAGATTGGGCTCATAGTGATCCTCCTATTTCCAGCCTCCCAAGTTCTGGGAATACAGGCACCTATACACACACCCAGTCTCAATCACCAACGCCCCCCCGGGGGGTGGGGGTGGGCAGGGCCAGGACGGCACAAGGGAGATGGAACCCAGTCCCTGTATCTGCCTAAACAGGGGCTTTAACCTGCTGAGTTATTTGGCCAGCCTTGTAATTTCCAATATTTCCAACATTTTCAGTTGTACAGTGCCAACATTTTTTTCCATGTATTTGGTACAGGGTCTGACTATGCAGCTCAGACTTGTAGTGATCTTCTTGTTTCCAGCCTCCCTAGCACTGGGATTACAGACACCACCAGATCATCTCAACATCAATAAATATTAATTTTACTATTTTTCATTTTTCTAGATATTTATAACTAATGATGATAGTTTTAACATGTTGATGGAAATATTTAAGTCACAGGACAATTTGGGTATATCCCATTGATTCTTCAGAACATTTCTCAGGATTTAATCTTGCACATCACTTTTCATGATACTGCACTATTGTCAAAGGGTATGTGCTCTATTTTAATAAGAAAATGGGTCACAGAATGTTGGTCTGTTTATCCAAGACATACATTTGTAATCTCTTGAACAATATTCCTAGGGTGTGTTAGTCCATTATTCTGCTACTGTAACAAAATGCTGGGTAATTTGTAAAAAGAAATCTACTCGATTCACAATTCTATAAGTGTGGAAGTTTGGCACTACTATCCTGACAAAGGCCATTCTGACAACATGATAGACGGCATCATAGTGTGAGTGACAAAGGACGGCAAAATCATAGTGGGAGTGACAAATCACGTGGTGAGGCAAGAAACCAGAGGAATTCAGAAATCGTGCTTACTGTTTTATAATAACCAGCCGTCTTATGAGCTGACATACTCCATGAGATCAGAAACAATCCCTCCCAGGGGTAGTGTCCTCAGTGACCTCTCTCCCCCCACTAAGTTCCAACACTTAAATGTTCCACCAGCTTCAGCATCACCACAGAGTACCATTATCCCCGTACTTGAACAGTTGGGGGTCGTACTCGAACCCCATCCAAGCCACAGCCCAAGGCAACATTGCCTCCTGTCGACCTTCCACCGCATGAATCTCCCCCAAAAGAAAACCAAATTGTCTTGCTACTGTCACCACTTCACACAGGTAAAAGTACCAACTTTTAAACAGGAAATGGATGCCTGTTTTTCACATTGTTAATTTTGCCTGTAGCATTAGCTATATAGCAACCACTCTGTGATAATTAAATGCAGTCCTAAAACATGGGGGCTCTGCTTAGTAGAGAGCTTTCCATATAGCAAGTTAAGCAGAATTTTAGAATAGCTGTCATCTTTTGTGTCTGTTTTCAGCCTCAAAATAAGGTATGTACAGGTGTCATCCCCTCCCCAGTCTCATACATTCTCTCACTTTGCCACGTTATGCCTCTGAGCCAAACATCCTATTACATACCCTGCAGCACCCTGATTTCTCACAGCCCTGTGGGTGTTCTGGTCATCTCCCCGTTTGTGGAATGCTTTCGCTGCTCCCGCTATGGGCTGCCTAACTCAAAGACCTATCTTGGATGTTTATACTGTTGGCCTTGGTGCAGGACCTAATATTTGCCCAGTACTTTCTCTTTCAAATGAATAAATGAATGAATTCTCAAGTTTTATCTGCAGCAAATCCTCTGCAGAAAAATACTCCTTGCATCCACCAAGTGGATCAGGTACTCTCCTTAAAGTTTTCACTTCTGTGGTGAGCAGAAACACCAAAACGACACTCAGGATTTGGAGGTAGATTTATTTGACATCAACTGGATCTGATCAAGGTCATTCCCAAACTATCAGGCTCCAAAGATTCAGGAGGAAGGGGTTTTATGAGGTGTACAAGGGAAAGTATAAAAGCAGAGTAGTTGGCTGCCTTTGATTGGTTCCTAAAATATGCATCATCATGACCAGTTATGCACAAGAGTGACCAGCCACTTCTAAAAAAATTAACAGGAACTATGACAGGAACTGTTACCTGGGCAACTAACCAAGTGAAGTACACTGGGTAGGGGAGACATTTTCTGCTACATTTTCCCCCTCTTTTAATTTCCCCAGCAATCTTTGCTGGGCATGTTATGTGAAATCCTCTGAGACAAGGCTCAGCTAGAAACAGTAACATTAGGATTATCAGTGATCTCAGGATTGGCCCCAGCCAAGATCTCCAGTATTGTCTTATTACTATTTTTCCTTAAATTGCTTTTAGGAAGAAACACAAGTTAGGTTGGTCTGTTCCGTAACACTGCTCTATTCTTCTGTACACTACTTTGTTACACTACTCTGAGTGAAGGAGATAAGTTGAGTGTCCTGTGTGCCTTGGGCATCTGACTAATTGTCCATAGAGCTAAGGCAAAAGCCAGCCAGGGGCGTGGAGAAGCAAGGCCTGGGGCAAGCAGCCAGAAAAGGCACAAAAATCAAGAGTAACTGGGGTACAGCAATTCCATGAACAGTGTCCTCAGGCTGCAGCCATGCAAGGACCGGTCAGCGGTCAGCGTCCAGAGTGACTACAGCAGGGCTCTGAGGTCATTGTCTCTTTAGAGTGACCTTTAGGGAAGCTGTCTGGCCCAGGTACATTTTCCATAAATTCCATAGGACTCTGGGATGGCGGATCTGAGGCTGGATTTTTGAAACTTTAAGAGCTGTAAATATGCTGTGTGTACAGGTATCTATCTATAGTTATAGCTAATCTTTTAGTTAAACTTTCATTGAGCTGGTGATAAGCTGGTTTTTAACTTTTCTAGAGCTAGACAGCCTACACGCTGTATGTAATTTTCATTTAATCTAGCTATGAGTTACCTCTGAACCAAAAGCAACCTTATTATTGTTGCCAATTGTCAAAGGAAGGCCATATGTAGGCTTAATTTTTCACAGAAGGACCCCACAAACTTTTGTTGCCCTCTCAGCTCAGGTAGGGAATGCCTCAGATCAGCATGACTAGATGCAAACACTAAGTGTATCAGCATATCATTAGGTCAGGGTCAATGAAAAAGATGGAAAAGCCTGAGGAGGTGCAGGGATACAGGTGCTAGTGCTGCAGCTTCAACTTTCAAAGCACATGGTGGGGGCAGGTCTGGCTATCTCCTAAGAGCACTAGCTAAAGTTTCTGGTTGGGGTTGATGTTACAATCAATTGGATTCCCAAAGAGGATGTAGACCTCCAGATCAGATCAATTGGTTAATGAATCGATTGATTGATTGATTGATTTCTAGTGCAGATTTGGGGTTATTGGTGGCATATTTCCTGCAGGAGAGATTTGGCTAAAACAACTTTGTCCAAAGTGGCCACTGCATATTTAGCCTGTCAGACTCCATTTCTAATAGATTTTTCTTCCATCTGTAAACAAGGTATACTTAGCATCTCTCAGGAGGTTCGCTTTTAAGTCTGGTTGGCTTAAGAACAGTTCATCGATCAGTATCAGGCAGTCATGATCTGATGCACTCAGGTTGCTGGACAAGATTGAATGGTCCCTAGTTATTCAGTAGGTCCACTATGCCTGTGGCACCTGAATAGTTAGGTCTCAGCCTAAGGTGAGCTTGTCTTTTCTTTAGAGCATAAAGGCAAGGAGGAGGCATCCCTTAGCAACTGGATCCAAGCATTTGCGCAGGTATGCCATCAGCCACTCACAGGGGTAAACATCATTGTTTTTTGTGACCTCAAGGATCCACACTTCATAGAAACCAGCAGCCCTAAGAAGTTTGAAGTTTCTTTTTTGTAACTTTTCTGCCAGACACTGCAGCAGAATGTCTCGTCTTGTTTTGTTTTGTTTTGTTTTGTTTTGTTTTGTTTTGTTTTGTTTTTCAGGAAGCACTTTGGGTGTCGTTAATCAGAAGTACAGTGATATTTTCTCTGGGAAACCGGCTAGGTCAGCTGTGAGGGCTTCACCAGAGGACAAACAAGTTTTTGAAACTCCGAAAGCTTGAGTCCAGAAACTGGGATTTTTTTCTTTCAAAGGCAAAGAGGGGCTGACTCACGGGAACCAACTGATGGCACAAGGCACGCTTTAGGTCCAGGGAGGTGTACCAGCAGGCTGTGGGTGGCAAAAGACTGAGCCAGTATTGACAGCTCAGCTCAGACATCTCAAACTGGATGGTATTCCCCACTGGGTTTCTTTACAGGAAGTTTAGCCATTTTGACAGTCTGTAAGTATTTTCCAGTTTTGAAGCCTTTGAGTATATGGCTCAGATCCTAGTCAAGACTCTTGTGCGAGGAGTACTGTTTGCTTGGAATGTTTAGTTGGAAAGGAGAGAGAAACAGGCTGTGCCAGAGAGAAGGTGATGGGAACTTGGCCAAATCTGTTATCAGAGTCTCCTGAAAATGATGGGAGAGTTCTTACCTCCTGTGGCTGTCGAGTCCAGGTAAGCTGTTGTTTTTTGTCCTGTGTCAGAATCTACTTATGGAAGTAACCCACCAGCAGAAGAAGACATAAAATCTATACATGTAATCCAAGTAGCATCTGGAGATAACAGTCCAAATAGTGCATGGGTTTGGAGCCACAGAGTGAAAAGTGATTAAGAGTGATTAACACATAACTGCTTTAGGGCCCAGCAGGATGGCTCAGTGGTCTAAAGCACCTGCTTAGGAAAGCTTAGGCGGCTGCAGGGACTGCAGTTCAATCCCTGGCACCACATGCTGCATTGGCCCTGCCCTCAGGGCAGGCTGAGCCAGTCATAAAAATAAATAAATAAACAAGCAAAAGTTCTGAAACAAGAAAAAATTAAAAAATTAACTACTTAAAAAAAAAAACATAATTGCTTTAGGTGGCTGAGGTGTGGATGAAGGCCTAGGTGCTTCTTGTGACATAGGACATTGACTGCAGTGGGGGTCATGGGACAGCAGCATGGCTGATGGCCAGGCCCAGAGGTGAGGGTTTGAATCATTCCTCTGGGTGGAGAGTTTTTAGAATTCCAGGATTGCAGTCATCTGTCTCAGGCTGATGAGGGTATCATCTTCCTCTCAGAGAACGGTAAGAGTTGAAAATGCAGAGATAAACAAGAAGGCTGACTAGTTTGGTGCAAAGGAGATGGTTACATTGAGCTTGAACAGGAGGTCTCCTCCCACAAGCAGTATGAGGACTGGCTTACCTAGGTGGGATGTCCTCCTAGGCTGCAAGTCTGTGACTAGAAGGGGCAAGACTTCCAGTTGCTGCAGGGAGAGAACAAGTGTCTTCTTTTTGACCAAGGAAGTCATAGATTGGTCCCAAATACAGACATGGAAGCTTTTGTGAGTCGTTATCTTTTACCTTGAAGGAGAGCTTATTTTTTAGCATCCATCGTCCTTACGTCAGGCTCCTAGGTAACAGTGGTAACTTTTCACATATTGATGAGCTTTTTATTCCTTCTCTTTGATGCTTTTGAAAATCATGGGGTTGAGTGTGGGTTTCTAGGCAGGGTGATCTTTGGGAAGGCCATGGCCTCTCTCTTGTCAGGGCTGACAGTCCAATTTCCTCAGTCCAAATGTGAAATTGAAAAGGAATTGCTGACAGTCATCTCAGTTGGGTATTAGATGACACTGTCTGGCCAGGATAGCAAGCACAAGACTGTGGAGGGAGGGCCTCTGTGGCCAAAGGCAAGCAGTGGCTAGCTGGAACCAGATCCACTGGCTGGAAGTAGATGAACTGGGAGCAGGAAGTCGAGCTACAGGTGTTGGTAGAAACTGCAGCAGCTGACGAGGGTGCTGAGATGGAATTCTCAGGAAGAATGGGCCTTGTTTTAAAAGTTGTTTGGTTTAATTTTTAACTCCATAATCTCAGAGCAGCCCTTTTTCCTACAGTCTTGGTTACATAGATGGAGCAGACTAGTGCTTACACTGTCGGTTCCACTCACCCACATATTTGTTCAACTCACACATGAGGTTAAAACATTCCAACCCTTCCCTTGAAGGTGATCCTAAAGAGAGATCAGTCTCTCCCACTGCTTAAGTTCAGCAAGACTGACAGACAAACTGGCTAACAAGTATCCCCAGTAGGAGATCAGGCAAGCAGGCAGGCAGGCAGGCAGACAGGCAAGCAGACAGACAGACAGACAGACAGACAGACAGACAGACAGACAGACAGATTGTGTAATCCTCATTTGTGGCCCAATATGAGCCTCTTAAGCAGAGAGATGGGATCCTCAAGACCTCTGAGATCTTGAGGGCATGCCTTCCCATCAGGACTTGAAGAGACCCTTATTCTGTCCGTCAGGGCCACAACTGGTACAAAAGAGGCCAGCACCATTGCTCTTCCCTGCAGATGCACCAGACACTCCCGCAAGCAGAAACACCTAAGTGACTTCCAGGATTTGGAGGAACATTTATTTTATGCCAGCTCTAATCAGGATCTTCCCAAATTTCCAGGCCCCAAAGGCTCAGGAATCAAGGGTGTTCTGGAGTCTGAAAGGGGAAGTGTAGAGTACTTAGCTGTCTTTGATTGGTTCTTACAATAGGCATCATAGTGACCAGCTGCTTCTAAGAAACAAAAGTGACAGGAACTTTAACCAGAGCTGTTAGCCAGGCAACTAACAAACTGGTAGGGAGAGGCATTTTCTGCCACAGAATCTCTGTATCTTTGTTTCGATCAACACCTTATCATCTTTCAAACAAGTGTTACTTCCTTCCTTTAAAAAGAAAAAGGCAGTTATCTCTTAAGTCCTCAGATTGCCAGATACAATTTATACTTCTTACTTGACATTCGTTGTTTATTCATTCTTTACTTGGAAGTAGATTTATCGATTGTCATTTTATGAACAAGTGCAAGGAGGCCGCTGTTTCTCCAAACATCAAATGGGGGCCGACCAGATAGGTCATCAGATTGAGTGCCTGTTTAGACAAGCACAGGAACTGGGGTTTGATCCCCAGCACCATGTGCTACACCAGTGCCACACTCGGATGCCCTGAGCTGGCCACTGAGACCAGGTGTGGTGGCACATGCCTATAATGCTAGCACTGAGGAGGCTGAAAACAGGAGGCTCACATGGGCCAGACACATGAACAGATCACTGTAGCACCACAAGAGGAGTGTAGCAGATGTAGCAGTGGATGGTGTGTGTTGTTTGTAAGGATGGGGAGGGGAAAGGAGAGAAGGGGAGGGGAGGGGAAGGGAGGGATGGGATGGGATGGGATGGGATAGGATAGGATAGGATAGAATAGGATAGGATAGGATAGGATAGTCTGACAACTCTAACAAAGAATTACAACAATCCCCTGTTTCAAATGATGCAGTCCTTCAAGAAATTTAGGATTTGTGACAGGTTCAAGTAATTGGTAGTGCCCATCTGAAACTTTTTCTCAAAGAATTTAAAAAGTTTGGGTCCAGCGAGATGGCTCAGTGGTCTAAAGAGCCTGCTTAGGAAAGCTTAGGCAACTACAGAGACTGCAGTTTGATCCCCAGCACCACATGCTATGCCAGCCCCACTCCCAGGGCAGGTTGAGCTGGACATAATTAAAAAAAAAAAAAAAAAAGTTTTTTTACAAGAACCTTAAAGAATGTGTGGTCTGGCCTACTGTTCCTTCCCACCCCAAATGATTTTTTTTAATGTCTAATACTGGTTATTAGTTAATAATAATCACTCGGTTATCTATTGCTGAGCAATACATGTTTTAAAAATTGACATTTTATTGTATTATTATTATTATTAATGTATTTTGTACAGGGTCTCACTACATAGCTCAGACTCATAGTGAACCTCCTGTTTTCAGCCTCCACAGCACTGGATGACAGGAGTGTGCCACCACACGTGGGAGCCCAGGGGCAGGGCTGGTGCAGCATGTGGTGCCAGGGATCAAAACCTGGTTCTTAGGCTTGCCTAAGCAGGTTCACTGGACTATCTCACTAGCCCAAAGCTGACATTTTGAAAGAGTGATAAACTTTTATTTTTTCATCCAGCTTCCATTGGCCAGAATTTTGGGCCAGCTGCATCATGTAACCAGGAATCTCCTATAAGATAAAGAGGTTGATGATGGAGCTGGGGAGATGGCTCCGAGGCACAAGTGCCTGCTGGGCAAGTGCAAGGTCGTGAGTTTGAGCCCCAGTCCCACCAAAAAAAAAAAAAAAAAAAAAAGATAAAGAGGTTGACTGGGGCTGCCATCCCTGAACACATCACCAGAGAAAGGTTCCACGTCCAGCTAGCACAGTAATGGGCTAGTGGCAACGCAGGTCACTGCAATTCTGTGGCACATGGTTCCTTCCACAGCATCATTAAGTGTCTTTGTAACGTGACAACTGACTTCCTCCAGAGCAAAGGATCTGAGAGAGCAAGGTGAACCCCTCAGTGTCTTTTCTGATTCACCTTAAAAGTCGCACTTTCATTTCTACAATGTCCCATAAATTTCGCAAGTCATAGCTTTTCAGTGTAGGAAGAAAACACAAGAATGAGCCCAGGTACTGAGGATCGAGGGGAGAGTGGGGGTCTTTCCTGAAGATGGATATTCACATATTCCTAAGTTTCCCTCTTGAGAGTCATTTGATTCAGGATTTTCCACACAGTAATAAGCTCTAGTCAATGAAAAATACTCTTGGCCTCCTATTTTCGATGCAGACTTTCATTATAGAATAATGTTAGACTTCATTTTGTTTTGTTTGCTTTCTGGGATGCCTGAAATGATAAAACCACGGAATTTCTGGAATTTCCTTATTCTGTTCTTGGGAGGTAAAAGTCATGTTAGTCTAATTATAAAACAACATTAGCTTTGCTGCTGTGTTAGCAAGCCAGGATCCTGGTGAAGCTCAGTGAAGTAAGGGCCTAAAAATATTTATGTAAAACTTTGCTTAGTCTCCAACCACGAAAGAGAAAGAACATTTTCTGCAGGGTACACCAATATCAAATGATACATTTCAAGGCCTCTCTCTTCCTCATGAATCACCAAGTTCAAACAAAAGTTACAAGACAATCTACCCGCAGAACATGCTAGACCTTTCTCTGGGCTTTCAGGAGATAACAAGAAAGCCAAAACCCTGCCCTTGAGAGTAGAAGATCTCTGTTGAGTGCAGAAAAACCTTCAGGGTAAGCAGTGGGTTGTTACCTGCCTACCCCGTGGACTTGAGATGAAACATAAAATCACTGATGACCGGATTCTGCCAGGATGCCTCCTCTTTGCTCTTTGTATTCTACCCTGCCTGGCCATCAACAGAGCTCTCTGGTACTGTTGGACCCTATTGATGAGTGATCCTGGCAGGGGGAGAGAAAATCCAGGACATGAGTCTCTTTCTCTGTCCCTTCCTCTCTGCCTGCCTCTCTCTCCCCTCCACTGGCTCCAGGGCCTCTCCTACCTCAGCCTCCTCAGTTCTTCCTGTAGAGATTCACATTCTTCACACCCCATATGGGATCTCAGAATCCATCTATGCTTTAGTAAGTAACCTGTTCGTGAGACTCACTGGTGACCCCTACAAAGATGCCAGAAACCGTGACAGGTTTTTTTTTTTTGTTTTGTTTTTTTTGGGTTTTTTTTTTTTAGCTTTTACATGGAAGCACCCAATATTTCATTTTTTTCCTACATGAAATGTCAACTACAAGAGAGTAAGCTAACAGGCTTAGAATTTTACATAACTAATAAACTAATTTAGGCATTTTGGAGCAGTGAAAATTAAAGAAAGCTGTTTTAGTGTGTATGTTAGTTAGGCAATAGGGAAAAAGAATGTCAAGAAAAACAAGAGTGTTTTTTAAGTGAATGGCCCACACGAACCACAAAGCGCTACGTGTTGTGGCCATGTGAATAATTCACAACTGGTGATAAAAAATGCCTAGCGAACACATTTACTTTTAGTGACATAAGAAATTGACAATCTTTGGAAATTAGAAACACACATATTCAATGCTTGTCTTTAATTATGTCTGACTTATGGGGAAAAGTGTGCGTTTCTGTATCTGAAATAACAGTTTATGAATAAAAATGGTGAGACACCATATAGTTTAACTTTTACAGGACATTTTGACTCCTACTTTCTCTTCAGTTACTTTAAATTAGCTTTTCAACATAACTCGCTAATTTCCTGGATGTAAAAAAGAGTAAGAGGTTCCCAGAACTGAAAAGCAACCTCTCTCCTTTCACAGAAAAATTGATTTTGGTTTACTGTGGGAAGTACACTTAACAGGACTTCTGCTCTCAGAACACATGTCTTTAATCAGAATGTTATTGACAGCAGGTACACTATTGCCCAGTGATTTTCTTTCTTTCTTTCTTTCTTTCTTTCTTTCTTTTTTTTGTGGGACCGGGGTTTGAACTCATGACCTTGCACTGGCCAGGCAGGCACTTGTGCCATGGAGCTATCTCCCCAGCTCCCTGCACAGTGACTTTTAGAACTTACTTTGTTTAACTGCCATTTTCCTTTTCAGCCTCCTCATCTTCTGACAGCCACCATTCCACTCTAGGATTCTAAGAATTTGACTGTGTGAAGGACCTCATATATATAGAATCACAGTGACTATGACTGGTTTATTTCAGTTGGCCTGATGCCCTCAAGACTCCTCCATGTTGCTGTGTATTTCAGACTTCCCTTTTGTGAGGTAAATGGGACTTTACCATAATGCATATATACATTTTCCTTCTCTAGTCATCTGCTGATGAATTTATGTTACCACTACATCTTGGCTATTCTAGCATCATGTACTACTGTGAACAGCACTGCAATGACCTGAGACTGACGTCACCTCAGGATCCTGGTTCAAGTCTGTTGGATAAATATCCAGAAATGAGATTGTCAAATCATAAGACAGTTTTCTCAAATTCCTAAGGATCTTCCGTCTTGTTTTGCATTACTGGTGTACTCTTTTGCACTTTTGTCAACAGTCTGCAAGAGTTCCAGTTTATCCACATCCTCCTCAATTCTTCTGTTTCCTTTGAAAAAAAAAAAAAAAAGAACCACCGGAGTAGCTGTGAGCTGAAATCACACTGAGGTGCTGATTTGCACATCCCAGTCATTAGTGATAATGAGCACTTTGGGGAGTTTTTAACTTCTGTTTTGTTTTGCTTTACTTTGCTTCAGTTTGCTTCCTTTCACTTTGTTTCATTTTACTTTGTTTTTATTCTAATTAACTTTATTGTTAATATTTGTATATAGCATATTAAAAATTGTAGACAAATATTGAAATGTTAAAGATATAAGATGTAGGCAGAGTGAATTTTAAGAGAAATATTTCTGAAATGAATATATAACATGAGATTAATAATAGATTGTACAGGGGCCCGGCGGGATGGCGCAGTGGTCTAAAGTGCCTGCTTGGGACAGCTTGGGCGGCTTCAGGGACAGCAGTTCGATCCCTGGCACCACATGCTGCACCAGCCTTGCCCTCAGGGCAGGCTGAGCCAGCTATAAAAATGAGTGAATAAACAAACAAAGGTTCTGAAACAAGAAAAAAATAAATAAATAAAATAAAATTTTTTAAAAAAATCATAGATTGTACATTATAAATTATTTATAAATTTAAATGAATATAACAATAAAAATTATGTAAAATAAAAATGAAGAAGAAACTATTTACAGACCAGTGATATAATAGTTCACTCTGCGCCAAAATCAAGAAACACATATTTGTATACTTGGAATTCTCAAGGTAGAAAAGGGTAGGCAATAAATATTCAAAGATCTGAAATTTCTGAATTTAGTTGAAATTATAGCACATTTCCAAAATAAAGGAAACTTTTGCACAAGAAATTTGAATAAAATCATACCAAGATACACCAAAATGAAATTGTCCAAAACTAACTGTTAAGAAAAATAATCATTAAAGCATATATATATATATATATATATATATATATATATATATATTAGTTTTAGAAGAACAAAATTAAATATCATCTTATTCTAAGAATTTAAAAAAAAAATTTTTTTTTCTTGTTTCAGAACCTTTGTTTATTCACTCATTTTTATGGCCGGCTCAGCCCACCCCAAGGGCAGGGCTGGCACAGCATGTGGTGCTGGGGATCTAACGGCGGTCCCTGAAGCCGCCCAAGCTTTCCCAAGCAGGCACTTTAGATCACTGAGCCATCCCGCCGGGTCCCAAATTTCATCTTATTCTACATTAGAAAAAAAGAGTAAGTGTACAAGAAACTAGACTAGTTAATTCAAAGAATTGAAAGAGAGAAAAAAAAGACCTATTTGTGTGTAAAAGACAAGGGAAGAAGAAGTAATAATCAATGGAAAATTGAAATATACTCTTTAAAGTTTCTAATACTAAGAAAAATTGATTTTGGTTTACTGCGGGAAGTTCACTTAACAGGACTTCCGCTCTCAGAACACATGTCTTGAATCACAATGTTATTGACAGCAAGTACTATTGTCCAGTGATTTTCTTTCTTTCTTTTTTTTTTTTTTTTTTTTTTCGGGACTGGGGATGGAACTCAGGACCTGGCACTTGTCAGACAGGCACTTGTGCCCCTGAGCTATCTCCCTGGCTCATATCATGCCTTATAAGTATATTGTAAGTCAAAGATACAGTATAAATCTTAAAACAAAAATTAAGATTAAACAATATTCAGAAAATTAATTAAATATTAATTCAAATTTAAATATTTCTAAACAATTCAACTACAAAAAAGTTTTCATGATAGTAAAGAATTACTATGAATAAAACATAATTCTTTCAAGTATAATGGAGAAGTGAAATACTTCCATGACAAAGAACAACTAAAGAAATTCATAATGACAAACTCAACCCTTCACAGACTGCTAAAAGATACTCTAGAGAGGGATCAAAATAACCACAACCGCATAAAAGAGAATGGAAAGAACCCCCCAAATAGGGCAAACAGTTAAACACAGGAGAAAAACAAGTATACAAAAGCAGTTTTTCAATTATTCTTTTGTATATAGCAGCAAAATATTTCCATCAGCATACTCTGCAAATGGACTCTTCCTGCACCTGAAGGTCACGATTCTATCCAGATATGCAGGGTGGATATCAAGGAAATAGCAGTAACTCAGTCCCACAAGTGACACCTGGCTAACAGTAAGCCTCATGGACACTGTCTATGACATCCTAGAACTTTGTGTAATATCCTGTCCCTAAACTGTTAGAAGTGCTGATTATATATTTGTCATTAATTTTGTTTTTGAGACTGGATCTCTCTGTGTAGATCAGGTTGGCCTCACAGTTATCTGCCTCAGTCTCCCAAATACTGGGATTGCAGGCCTGTGCCACCACACTCAGCTAATGAACACCTTTGTACACCTTCTTTGGAGAAATGTCACTCAGGCCCTTCTTTGCTTCATTTGTTAGCCAGGATTCTGCTTGTTGCTATTAAATTGCCTATGTTTCAGCTATCAGCCTCTTATCAAGCATATTGTTTCCAAGTGTTCTCTGCAGTTTCCTGGGTTGCTTATTGTTTTCTTTGCTATGCAAAAGCTTTTAAATTTGACATGATTCTGTTTACTCATTTTAGTGTCATCCATGTAATATCCATAAAATCATTGTCAAAATCACTGTCAGGAAGCTTTTCTTCTATTTTCTTATAGGAGTATCACAGCTTCAGGTCTCACTTTGGAGTATTTAATCCATCTGAGTTGATTTTTTTTCCATGCTATAGCTAAGGGTCCAGTTTCATTCTTTTCCACAATATTTGTTGAAGAGACTATGACTTCCATGTCATGTTTTCTTGCCTCTCTACAAAGAGCAGTTTGCCATACGTATATATTTTTTTCTATACTCTCTATTCTTTTCCTTTAGTCAGTGTATCTGTCCTTATGCCAGTACATCCCCATTTTGATTTTATAGCTTTGTAATACCTTTTAAAATCAGGGAACTATGGTGGCTCTGGCTTTGTTTTTCTTAATATTGATATGGTTACTCATGATAAATTGGGATGCCTCCCCAGTGCTGGGATTATGGGCATGTGTCATCATGCCCAGTTTTTGGGGACAGTGTGGCATGCCTGGAAATCCAGGGCAACAAGGCATGCAGTACCAGAGATCAAACCTTGCTTCTTGCACTTGACAGGCAGGCACTTAGACCACCAAGCTATCTTTCCACCCCCAAGGTTCCATTTTTTAAAACTGTAAAAATTATTAAATAAATTTAATAAAACTTCAGGATGTAAAATAAACATACAAGAATTAGTCATGTTTCTATACACTAAACAATGAAATATTTAAAAGGAAATCTAGAAACCCACCTCATATGTAACAGTGTCAAAATAACATACTTAGGGATATATTTAGCCAAAAGGATAAAGAATTGTGTGTTGGAAAGTCCAAGACTTTAATGAAAGAAATTAAAGAAAGACATTTCGTGTGCATGGAGTGGGAAACTTAACCTTCCTTTTAACAGAAAAACAAAAGCCCAGGAGTAAAAACTGAGTCAATCATGATTTAATCTTTGATTCATTAAGTCTTATGCATCATCATTCATTCATTCGTCTACATTTGTCAACTTATTGTTTTCATTTTGCAAATAGTAAAATGAACAACCTGTGCAGTGGTTGATACATTGTGTCAACTTGAGAAGTTAAAAGCTTAATTAAATCTTGGTGATTCCATGCCCTAGGGCTTGGAAACCCCACCCTATAGTGAGTCATCACTTAAGGGATATAAAAGGGATCTGAGGAAGGATGAAGCACTCCATTTCCTCAGAGGAGCTCGGGTCTTCACAGTCAGCTTGGACATCATCTCCTGGCTTCTAGTGCAGGTCCTTTGGCCTCTGCCTTGGACCCTTTGGCCTTCTGGTGTAACCTTCCATCACAGATCCATCAACCTCCTGATATAGACTTGCACAGAACACTGCAGTAAGCTCCAAACCTTGGACTGAATCCTTCACTCTCCAGCACACAAACATTCCATGCACACTCTCTCATCTGACTCTGGCTGACCGCTATAAGCCAATCTTGTAATTTCTTATACATTTGTACATCTTGTGTTACATCTGTTCCTCTAGTAAAATCCTTACTGATACACACTAGTACTCCACACCCTAATGAGAACTAGGATACTAGTCAGTTGTATATCTCTTATGCCTCCTTCCTATTCCCTAATAGGCTCTGCAACAGCCACTGTCCTAGCCAGAACCTCTCTGAGGCTAGTGCAGCCCCTAGGAAAGACTGATGAAAAGGCATCATTTCCTTAACTGTTGACTATGGAGCCAGGCTGGCCAGCTGTAATTTCTAACTTCTGCCATTTGTAGGCTTGTGCAAAGGGCTGCACTAGGAGATGCAGACTCTGGCATCCTGGATACTCATATCAGAGGCAAGGTGACATCAAAATACAGGGACTTTAATTTCCAAGAGCCATGTAAATTGGAGATATGAGTCCTTTTCCTTCTTCATCATTTCTTCTAGATGTCCAAAGAATTCCCACTAGGTCAGTAGTTCTCAACCTGTGGGTCGCAATCCCAACGGGTGTCTCCTAAAGCCATCGGAAAATGTTATGTATTACATTCCAAATCATAACTGTAGCAAAATTACAGTTTTGAAATAGCCACCAAAATTACTTTTTGGTTTGGAATCTCTGCAACATGAGGAACTGTATTGAGGGGTCACGGCATTAGAAAGGTTAAGAACTACTGCACTAGGTAGAACACAACTGCCTAAAGTCCTACTGTGTCTCTGCAGGCCTCATTCTGAAGCCATACTCAATAAGTCTGTGCATTACTTTGTGTACTCACCTGCTACAGCTATCATGACAAAGTGCCACCAATTGGGTGACTTGACAGAAGAATTATATGTTTTCATTGTTCTAGAGAGTAGAAGTCCGGGGCCCGGCGGGATGGCTCAGTGGTCTAAAGCGCCTGCTTGGGAAAGCTTGGGTGGCTTCAGGGACCGCGGTTGGATCCCAGGCACCACATGCTGCACCAGCCCTGCCCTCGGGGTGGGCTGAGCCGGCCATAAAAATGAGTAAATAAACAAACAAAGGTTCTGAAACAAGAAAAAAATAATAATTAAAAAAAATCTTTAAGAAAAAAAGAAGAGAGTAGAAGTCCAAGATAAACGCATCAGCAGGCTGATTTCTTCTAAAATCTCTCTGTGTAATCTCTAAATAGCCATTTCCTCCCTTTTGCTTCAGATCTTTGAATGCACACATATGTGTATCCTAATAAGTACCTGTGCACAAATCTATACCTATATCCTTTTCTTCTATGAAAACAATCATATCATATTAAGCCCACAGTAAGGTACCTTTTAGAGACTTAATCTCTAAATGTGGTTATATTGCAGCTATTGGATTTAGGACTTCAGCATACAATCTAGTCCTTAATACTTTCCACCTGTTCTTTGATTTCCTTTCTTTTCTTTCCACCCTAGTTGTCCTGGGTTTGTATCTTCCAAGTAAAGCATCAATAGTTTTGTACTAATACTAGCCCTGTTTTTGACATTTGGATTAATAAAACTACCCACTGTACATTGGTGAGTTCCTCTTTTTATCTGGCCATTCCTGTCTCATTATGCACACCAACATCTTGAATATGTTTTTTTCTCTTATATGTTGTATTTAAATAAGAGTTTTTTTCAATTTTGAATATTTAAAATGAATATAGCAAAACCACATGTCTTCTTGCACTTATGTTTCTACTCAGTGTTATGGTAATACAATTCCTTGATATGAACAGCTATAGTTGATTCACTTTCTGTTGCTGGACAATAGTCCATTGTAACAACATTCCACAATGTAGACCTTTCTTTATGATGAACACTGGACTGTGTCACACACTCAAAAGCAACTGGCCAAGCAGCACACATGACAGATCCCCTGCAGATCATTTCATGAGGACACTCTCAGAAAAATAAGCAACATTTCTCTGTTGTCAACTTTATCTAGGACACTAAAGAGGGATCTAATAGGACCAGCTTCAAAATACATGAAGTCCCTAAACCTACCAGAGATTTTCAGCCGGCATGGCCAACTAGCAGGAGGATTTGCTTTATCAACCTCTATGGCTTGAGAGCAACCAGCCCTTCATTCCCCTTAGAGCTTCAGCAAAACTTAGTAGCCTTGCATTGGATCAAATTTGATATTGATAAGTAGTGAGTCATAGCTGGTTTCTGAGGGGCTCTGCAGAAGCTCAATTCCTTGTCTGGAAAACCAGCTTGTAAAAGATAATTCTTTTTTTTTTTTCAGCATTCATCTTTCTTTATTTTGGAATATATCTATCCTTAGAATAATTGCAAGGCTATGAGATAAATGAATACTCAGTGCTAATTCAACCTCATGCCTGCATGAGGCTCCTAGTATATACTCAGTATATTTGCAAACTATTTAATGTTTACCATTCAGGTTGGCATAGAACAGCATCTCTCTATGGGTTTGGTGTAGATTTCCTTGATCACAAATAAGTAACTCTCTATGCTCATAGGCCATTTTCTCTTTTTGCAAAATATTCTTTGGCTTGTTTTGTCTTTTGGTTTTCAGTGCTGGGGACTGAAACCAGGGTTTTTTAAATGAGATTCACGGGCCTGGCAGGATGGCTCAGTGGTCTAAAGTGCCTGCTTAGGAAAGCTTAGGCGGCTTCAGGGACCACGGGTCAATCCCCGGCAACACATACTGCTCCAGCCCTGCCCCCAAGGCAGGCTGAGCCAGCCATAAAAAAAATAAATAAATAAACAAACAAAAGTTCTGAAACAAGAAAAAAAATAATAATAAATGAGATTCACCCCACTTCCAGTCCTTAGCTTGGACAAGGTCACACAAAGCAACTGAGTTGCCCAAGTGGGACTCAAAATGCAGTCTTCCTGCCTCAGCCTCCCAGAGAGCTAGGATTACAAGCATGTGTCCAGCTGGATTTTGCCTCATTTTTGTGTTGATTTGTCTTTCTCTTATTTATTTGTAAGACTTATTTATATTTCATAACAATTATCTCTACAGTAAATTCTCAATACTAATCCTTAGGGTTTTTTTTTTTTAAGAATTTTTTTTTCTTGTTTCACAAATTTTGTTTGTTTATTTATTTATTTTCATGGCCGGCTCAGCCTGCCCTGAGGGCAGGGCTGACACAGCATGTGGTGCTGGGGAACCATGGTCCCTGCAGCTGCCTAAGCTTTCTGAAGCAGGTGCTTTAGACCACTGAGCCATCCTGCCAGGCCCCCTTAGGATTTTTTAAAGTCTCCTCTCCATTGCAGCTTTACTTTCAATTTCTTTAGGGTTACTTTTTGAAGAAAAGATTAAGCAGTCATTGCTGTCATATTCAGCCCTTTTATTGTCCTGTATTTTTAAAAAATTCCTCCCCTGTGGCTAGGGAGATAGCTCTGTGACACAAGTACAAGGTCATGAGTTCGAACCTGAGTCCCGAAAAAAAAAAAAAATTCTTCCCCATCCCAAGAGAATAAAAATACAAAAACTGTAAAATGATGCACAAATCGAAGGAATCATAGCACAAGTTTAAAATTAGACAAGGATAGTGACAAGATGTCAAACTTTATGAAATGTTTGTGAAGACGTTTCAAGGGAGATTTGCAGTCTTGGGTATTAATATTGCATATTTGTATATTAATGAACTATCTATCAATTTGTAAAACATGGCAGAGATCATTAATCCCTACCAATATCCATTTTCTAACCTTCTTTGCAGGTTGGCTGAGTTCTCACTTTCCTGTTCAGTTGACTATAGAGACAAGGCCAGTGTACCCTTGAAGCCCCAAACTATGGAAGTCACAGGAGAGGATCATCCCAAGCCCCTGGGTCACTAACTGGAGCAGTGTTACCAACTCAGGCCATGCAGAGCGAATACTGCGTAAGGAGACTGTGAATGCTCAGTGTGCAGAATAAATGAGAATATGAGATTGTTGGTTGTAGCATGAGCCAAGTACTCTGATTTTTAAGATGCAAATGGAAAAAGAGGAACGTAAAACACCAAGATCAGTGAAATAAAAACAAACAATGGAAAAGCCTAACAAAGGGACAGCTGTGCCTGTCTGGACCTTGGGAATGCCATCAGACAGCTGTCCCGTGTCACTCGGTCCTTTTGCCAAGCAGTTTCCTCTCCTCATGCTGTTCAAAAGAACTCAAACAAAACCTGAAAAATCTCCATTCTTAGTCCTCCAGTTGCCAAACAAAATTTTTCCATCAGAGACCCAAGGGTAAAGATGAGAGACGCTCTGTGCATGGAAAGTAAATCTTTTGCAAATAAGCAGAAGACAAAGGGATGGAGGTAGAAGGAAGGAAGGAAAAGTAGAAAGAACTATGATGTATCATCAAGCCGTACCAACCCCTCTTGTGAGTGTAATCATTATGTACTGCAAAATAATTTGATTTTAATAATGAAAATTTAAGAAGAGAAATAGAACTGGCTACTTTGAGTTGCATCAGGAAAACAAAAAGGCTAAACAGCAGGGCAAAAGGCTAAAAATCAGGAAGCACATAGAGAAGAGAACAAATGGAATGAAGGGTGTGTGATGTTTCCTGGGAGGTTTAGAGTAAGTTCCCCATGCACAGAGAGAAGATTAAGGTTGAGTCGTCTTATCTTGGCATGCACGAAGTATTTTCCATTGCCAAGAATAGAAGTCAATCTCATTTCCTATGTAATGAGTGAGGAGTACTCTACATTTTCATTTAATACTAAAGGAGTTCTTCAGAAAAGAATGTGTTTCCTCTGAAGTATTAATTCAGAGAAAATAACAATATGGTGCCCCAGTAATAATCAGAATTAAATGCTATTTGCAAAAGAATCTCTTTAATTTATTACCTGGCATCTTTTCCTTTTAAATATTTTTGTTTGCTGAACTACATCATTTTTTACCCTCTCCTGCAACTTGTCTTTTTTGAAGTTTAAGGTTCATGGGGAATATAATTTCTGCTTATTATCTGCACATAATACTGCTGACTTATATGAACCCAATAGAGCAATCAGCAACGGTCAGCATTATTTTAAAGTAAATTTTCAAGCCAACCATGGTGGTACATGCTTGTAATCCCAGCACTGTGGCACAGGCTTGAGCTTAGCCATTTAGTAACACACCATCTCCAAAAATGAAAAATAAGCCAGGCGTGGTGGCGCACGCCTATAATCTCAGCACTCGGGAGGCTGAGGCAGGAGGATCAATGTGAGTTCGAGACCAGCCTGGGCTACAAAAGTGAGCTCAAGACCAGCCTGAACTGCATAGCGAGACCCTGTCTCAAAAAAAAAAAAAAAGACAAAAATGAAAAATAAAGAAAGATCATCATCAGACCCTCCTTGAGCTGCGGCTTGCTCAGTCCTTACCGAGGTGGTAGACACACACTACAGACAATGTCACCTGAACAGTTTGTTGGATGCAAAACAGTTGTTTTGCAGGTGCAAACAGAAATACCGAAAATGTCAAGTATTTGACCATGTTCTGGTCACTGTGGATGCTGACCAGTCCATGCACAGTTGAAGCTTGAGGACATCATTCAGAGGATTGCTCTATACCTCAGTACAGTGTCACCCTTGATATTTTTTTTTTCTTTTGGTGTCGTCTTGGGCTGCTTAACCCACTCCTTGCTTCAGTTCATATATGTACTTGATACTGTTTTATCTCTGATTTTCTGCTAGTACTGGTTTTTTACTTAGGGGCTGATTACAAGATTTTTCTGTAGGACTATGTTTTGTTCCTTAAGTCTTTCAGAGCTTTGTGGCCCATGTGCCTTATGCAATTTCCATTTAGTTAACATTGTTATAAATGCAAGCACATTCTCACTGCCAATGATCAAATGTAGATTACATTTAGGAGTGATTTTTCCACAGTAGGACCCCACAGAGTGTTGTTTCCCTCTCAGCTTGGTTAGGGAATGCCTCAGCCAAAATAACTTTGTCTAAGGTGACCACAGCATATCTAGTCTGTGAGACTCCATTCCTAACACTGCTATTTTTATATATAAATAGGATATACTCAGCATCTGTCAGGGGATCCATTCATTTTAAAGGCTAGTCAGCTCAAGAACAGTACAGGCTTCTCCCGCCACCCAAGGTCAAGTGCCCAGCTGCAAGGATCTGGAGAGCCCTGCCCACACCCACACAGCCACCCGCTCTGAGCTCAACTGAGTTGTGGCTGCTTCTCCCCCTGTCAGGACAAGGCAGGGATCTTGGTGAGCCCCGAACTGCATCTGGTCATCCTCCACGGAGTTCAGCTGAGCTGCAGTCAATTCTCCCACAATCATAGAACTCAGGTGGTCCCAGGACAGTTAAGGGGATATGGTGAACACTGTCACACCCATTCCCCTCACCATTGCCAGAGCTCAGCTGAGCTGAGACCACCTCCCACATGATTTGCGTCACTGTAGCTCTAAAGAGCTGGTGCTGCCTGTCTCAACAGGAACAGGAGCCTTGACTGGCTCTGTCCTGCATCCCCACACTATCAAGAGAACTTCGTGGAACTTTGGCCTGCCCTCATCAGATCCTTCTTGACTTGCAGCTTGCCCTCTCCTCATCAAGGTAGTAGACACACCGAACCCACACAGAGGGAGCTTTGATGAGCTTACCCTGCCCTCCAGGAGAGCCTTGATCACAAATAGCCAAAAAAAACCCACCATCACTGCAGAAACAGGGTGAACATCGGAAGCTTCAAAAATATCTAAAGGGGGCTGGTGAACTAACTAAGTGCTTGCCTGGCAAGTGCAAGGACCCAGCTTTGATCCCAGTACTGTACGGGTGCCAGCCCAGGAATCCCAGGCACACTATGCCAGCCACTAAAATCAGGTATGGTGGCACACAACCATCATCATATCACTGGGGAGGCTGAGACAGGAGGATCACTGAGTCTGTACCAAATAAACAGACAAACAAAAGTGTCAAAAGAAAGGAACAAAATGCGATCTCAGACCTCCAGCCCACGCAGAACAAGTCCAGGAGACAAAGTCATAGATAAACTTGGAAGTCACACCCCTGAAACTTAAGAAATGATAACAATTATCATAAAGAAACAGTGCTATCAGGATTTGGAGGAAAACAGATCAGAAATAATATTTCATATAAAAAAAGAAATGACGACAATTATAAAGATTTGCTCAATACATCTAATGAAGACAGATTTTAAAAATAGAGAATAGGAAAATTACGAAAACATTAAACAAAAAAATACGTGAAAGAACTAGAATGTGTGAAACAGATTCAAACAGATACACAGGAAATTAAAAATTCCATAGAAAGCTAACATAACTCCTTGAATGAAACTGAACATAGAATTTCAGACGTTCAAGATAGAATTGCAGCTAATGAACACAAAAAGGAAAGATCTGTTGAAAAATGACAAGGAGTCAGGAAATATCAATTGAGCATCTAGAAGATTATGCAAAGAAAAATATTGTAAGACTAATAGGTATCCAATGAAACAGCTTCCATCAACACACATGATATAAAAAAGGCAATTGCAGAAGTAGTAGCAGAAAATTTCTCAAACATGGCAAAAGACTCTAACATACACACTAGTGAGGCATAGTTAGCTGTAGTCAAAATAAACCTACAACCAGACACATAATAATCAAGATCCCATAAATTCAGCAAAAGCACAGAATATTAAAAGCTGTTAGAGAGGGGAAAAAAAAGATTATCTATAATGTAAAGCCCATCAAAATCACAGCATGTTTCTCAACATAGACCATCAAATCAAGAAGAGTTTGGAGCGAGATACTTGAGATCCTGAAATAAAACAACTTCCAATCCAGAATGATGTACCCTATAAAGCTATATATCAAATTTAATTGAGACATAAGATATTTCCATGACAAGAATAGCTGATGAAATTAATGACAACCGAGCCGGGTGTGGTGGCGCATGCCTGTAATCCCAGCACTCGGGAGGCTGAGGCAGGAGGATCAGTGCGAGTTCAAGACCAGCCTGGGCTACAAAAGTGAGCTCAAGGCCAGCCTGAACTGCATAGCGAGACCCTGTCTCAAAAAGACCAAAAAAAAAAAAAAATTAAAGAAATTAATGACAACCAAACCAACCCTACAAAGAGTACTGACAGATAGTGTGCAAAGAGACAAAGATGGCTACAACTTCAAAACAGCAACAAAAAGAACCACCAAGCAGAACAAGCAATTAAAAAAGAGTGGAGAAATAGGGCCCCTATAGTAGAAAGTAACATGAAAAAGATAAACCAATGCATATCAGTTATAATCATCAACTTAAATGACCTCAGAGCCAGCCAAATAGCTCAGAGGATTAAAGCACCTGCAAGCAGGCTCAGGGGCCAGAAATTCCATCCCTCAGGCCCTGCTGTGCTGGTCCCACCCCTGGGGTGCTGAGATGACAATTGAAACTGGGCATGGTGGAGGGCAACTGTAATCCCAGTTATTAAGAGGTGGATCACTATGAGACCAATATAGTAGTGAGACCCTGAACACCTACAGACCCTGCCCTAAAATATAACTAACTAATAAATTAATAAAGTCTCAATACACCAATCAAAATAAACAGACTGGTAAAGTGGATCAAGAAACAGAATCCAAAAATATACTGCGTACAAGAAACACACTTAACTCAAAAAATTCATTGCTGAAAGTCAAAAGATGGAAAATAATACTCTATGGGACAGGAAATTCATGGCTGTCATGAATTTCATCACTTGTTCTTTGTCATGGAGGTATCTTAATTCTCCATTAAATTTGATAGTTTTATAGGGTACATCAATTTATATAGGAAGATGTTTTCTTTCAGGATCTCAAATATCTCACTGCAAAAAAGAAAGGATAGATATTCTGGTTGCTGATAATGTTACCTTCAAACCAAGAGTGATTAAAAGAGATAAAGAAGGTCACTACATATTTGTTAGGGGACAACTACAGAAGGAAGGAATAGCAGTCCCAAACATATGCACCCCAGACTAAGATAAGTGCAGGGACCAGGGATCAATCCCCAGTATGGTATACCACACTAGCCCTATCCCTAGGCACACTCAGTAGGCCACTAAGACAAGGTGTGGCGGTGCATGCCTGTTATCCCAGAGCTGGGGAGGCTGAAAACAGGAGAATGACTGTAAGTCAGAGCTGTGTGCCAAGACCATTATATATATCAAATAAAATACTAGTGAACAGTGCTAGCAAGATAGCTCAGTGGCTTAAGCACCTGCCTGGCAAGCACAAGGTCCAGAGTTTGACCCCCAGTACAGCAAGAAAAAGAAAAAAAAAAAAAACTAGTGGATAGAATACCATAAATCATCAAGAAGATTATATAGCACGACCCAGTAGGATTCAACCCAGGAATGCAAGGAGGTTTTGGTGCATGCAAATCCGTAAATGTAATACATCACATCAACAGAGCCAAAGACAAAAAACACATAATCATCTCACTAGATGTAGAAAAAGCTTTTGACAAGGCCCAGTACTCACTGATGATAAAAGCTCTAGACAAAATCAGAATAGACAGTCTTTACCTCAACCTGTTAAAAAAAAAAAAAACGTCTATGGCAAGGCAACAGCCAATATCATACTAAACAAACAAAAACTGAGGGCCTTCACTTTCAAATCAGGAACAAGACAAGGATGTTCCTGTCACCTATTCAATATAGTTCTGGAAACAGTAGCCAGAAGAATTAGCCAAGAGAGAAATAAAGGGAACAATGATTGGAAAGGAAGAAGTTAAATTATCACTATTCACAGATAACATGATAATCTACATAGAAGACACCAAAAATTCCACCAAGAGACTTGCAGATTTAATAACCAAATTCAGTAGCATAGCAAAGTATAAAGTCAATATTAAAAAATCAACATTTTTGTACACAAACAACAAATGCATTGAGAAAGTACAGAAACCATGCCTTTTACAATAACACTCCCCTCCCAAAAAAAAAAAAAAAGAAATGCTTATGAGTCAATGTCACAAAGGAAGTAAAAGATTTGTACAGTGAAAATTATGGTATTCTGAAAAAGATAGATCAAAGAGGATTTCAGAAAATGGAAAGATATTCCTTACTTCTGTGTTATGGTTTATGTCTAGTTGTCCCCCCAAAGCCTCTTGTCATTGAGTGGGGATTTCTGTAGATTGAGACTTGGCTCATGAGTCACAGGGACTATGTGTTTTAGTACTGATGGGATGATCAGTCTGAGTACAGCTGAGACTATGGGTATGATCTAGAGTGGATATCCTGAGGCAGAAAGCCTGAATGTAATATTGAGAGAGACAGAGAGACAGACTGAAGCTGTTGCTCTCTGCTCTCCTGATTGGTCGATTGCCTCTGTCGCCATTGTTGCTGTTCCACCGCCATGAACTGGATGCTCTCTGCCCTGTTCCACTCAGCCTTGGGCCAGCCGAATATGGACTGAAACCTCCACGAACTGTGAGCTAAATAAGCCTTACCTTCCTTCATTGTGAGTGTCAGATGTTTGTCCCAGCAACGAGTAAAAAATAACTAAGACATCCTGGATAGGAAGAACGAACACTATGAAAATGGCCATACTCACAAAATTGTTATATTCCACTACTCATAAAGAAATTCATAGCTGAAAGTCAAAGGATGGTGTTATGGTTTATGTCTAATTGTCCCCCCAAAGCCTCATGCAATCATGGGGCGGGAACTTCTAGAGTTTGAGACTTGACTCATGATCCACTGGAATTACGTTTTTTAGTACCGATGGGATCGTGGGTCGGAGTACTTTTGGGATTATGGGTGTGACCTAAGGTGGATTGGCTGAGGCAGAGAGCCTGAATGTTATATAAGGAGAGACAGAGAGACAGACTGAAGTTGTTGCTCTCTGCTCCCCTGGTTGTTCTGCTGCTTCTGCCCCCATTGTTGGTGTTCTGTTGCCATGAACGGCTCCTCTCTGCCATGTGCCTCTCTGCCTTGGAGCCAGCTGAGTATGGACTGAAACCTCCAGTAACTGTAAGATAAATAAACCTTTCCTTCCTTCATTTTGGGTGTTGGGTATTCGTCCCAGCAAGGAAAGAGAAGGGTAACTAAGACAGATGGAAAATAATACTCTATGGGACAGGAAATTCATGGCTGTCATGAATTTCATCGGTTGCTTTTTGTCATGGAAGTATCTTAACTCCCCATTAAATTTGATAGATAGTTTTATAGGGTACATCAATTTATATTAGAAGATGTTTTCTTTTAGGACCTCAAATATCTCACTGCAAAAAAGGAGTGGTAGATATTCTGGTTGTTAATAATGTCAACTTCAAACCAAGAGTGGTTAAAAGAAATAAAGAAGGTCACTACATACTTTTTAGGGGACAACTACAAAGGAAGAAATAACAGTCCAAAATATATGTACCCCAGACTAAGGTAAGTCAATATTCTCAAAATTAATGTGGAAGCAGAAAAGACCTAGAATAGCTAAAGCGACCTTGGGTAACAAAGGAGCTACTGTAACAAGCTATTGTGATAAAAAAAATCAGCATGGTACTGCCCCCCCCCAAAAAAAAAACAGACCATGTGACGGAAGATCAGTGGAACATATTAGAAGATGCAGATACAACTAAAATCACACTCAGCCACCTTGTCTTTGACAAAGGGGCCAACCATGACCACTGGAAGAAAGACAGCCTCTTTAATAAATGGTGCCAGAAATACTGACTTTCTACATGCTGCAGTCTTAAAATAGACCCTTGCCTGTCATTATACACAAAACTACAGTCAAAATGGATCAAAGATTTAAATATTAAAACTGAAACACTAAATCTTATGGAAGAGAAAGTAAGTAAAAACCTTAAGGATTTGGGGGGGTAGGTAAAGAGCTCATGAACAAAAATCAAACTGCACAGAAAATACTTCAAAGAATCAACAACTAGGATCTCATCTGTTTGAAAAGTTTCTACATGTCAAAAGAAATCACCAACACATTAAAAAGAAAACCCACAAAGTGGAAAATAATCATAGCAGATTGGTATTAAGACTAAGGATTCCTGGGGCCCAGCAGGATGGCTCAGTGGTCTAAAGCGCCTGCTTAGGAAAGCTTTGGTGGCTGCAGGGACCGCGGTTCAATCCCCGGCACCACATGCTGTGCCAGCCCTGCCCTCAGGGCAGGCTGAGCCAGCCATAAAAATAAATAAATAAACAAACAAAAGTTCTGAAATAAAAAAAAAAAAAGACTAAGGATTCCTATCTAGAACATATAAGGAATTTTTAAAAATCAAGCCTCCAAAATTCAAAGACCCAATTCAAGCATAGGCGTCTGAGAGGCTATACACTTCAAAAATGAAGATATGCAAATGGTAAATAAACATATGAATAAACGTTCAACATCCTTGGTCATTCAAGAGATGTAAAATAAAACAATGCAGAGATATCATCCTACACCAGAAAGAATGGCTATCATCGAGAAGTCAATCAAGGACTAAGAGATAGTTTGGCAATTCCCAGGTTTGATCCCTGGTACCACAAGCCATGCCAGCCCCTTGCCATGTTGGTCAATGAAGCCAGACATAGTTCTATACCTCTATAACCTCAGTGCTGGAGAGGCTGAGACAGGAGGAACACTACGAGTTGAAGCTGCATAGTGAGACCCTAATCTGATGATGATGATGATGATGAAGAAGAAGAAGAAGAAGAAGAAGAAGAAGAAGAAGAAGAAGAAGAAGAAGAAGAAGAAGAAGAAGAAGAAGAAGAAGAAGAAGAAGAAGAAGAAGAAGAAGTCAACCAGTAACAAACGATGAAGAACTGTAGGGGAAAAGAAACCTTCTCCACTGTTGGTGGGAGTACAGCCTGCTACAACCATTATGGAAATCAGGATGGAGATTCCGAAAAAGCTAGGATTGGAGGTCCTATTCAACCCAGCTATTCCTCTCCAAGGTGTTTTTCCAAAAGAACTGAAATAATTATTCCACAGCGATATATGTGCACCCATGTTTATAGCAGCACAATTTGTCATCGCTAAATTCAGAAAACAACCTGAATGCCCATCTGCTGAGGGATGGATTTTTTTTTAAATGTGGTATTTTTAAACAATGGAGTATTATTCAGCCATACAAAGGATAGAGTCGTGGCTTTTGTAGATAAATGGATGCAGCTAGAGACTATATTGGTAAGTGAAATAAATCACATCTACATGTGCAAACATCATGCAATGAAGACTGTAAAGTTTCAGAGGCATGGGTCAAAGGAAAGTTTTTATCAGGTTTGCTGGTAAATTAACAGTGGTTAGTGGGCTTTGTGCCTCCTCTGCTACAACTTCAGTGGTTTTAGCATTCAACCTCTCAAGATAAAAATTTAATATTTCAATGTTTAGCTTATATTTACTTGTACACTTGGTTTCCTTGGGTCCAAATTACACTCCTTCAATTGAACATTCTACAGCTGGCATTGTACTCCACCCTGCCTAAATTTGTAAGACCATTCTTTTCCCTCAACATCACCATTAATTTCTATGTACCTAATTTGAAGTTGCCTACATAATCATTAAATGAGCTCTTCGTAGAGTTCTGAAACTATTGATATGTTTAGCAACTGCTATAGTCCTGCAACCATATAAATTGTCATGGGTGGTCCAGGTGGCATGAGCTTGTAATCACAGTTCTTAGGAGGATGTAACAGGTGGATCACTATGCCTACTGTATGAGCTATACTGACCCTAGTTAGAAAGACTCACAAGATAGAATGCTACTTAACAAGATATGCCAATGCCCTAGAAAAAGAGAAAAGATTAATAATTTTTCCTAAGTAATATCAAGGGCAATTTCTAGGGATGACCTTAGGACGCACTCAATGGCCAAAACCCATCATTCAGATGAGGCTGTCATCAAGATTTAATAATCCAGAGCTAAGTGTTAAGTAGTGGTTTAAGGAGAAATATCAGTTTAAGTCAACTAGTGGCAATTTAAAATGAATGTGAAAACTTACACCCTGGCATTTGTATTTCATATTATCTAAAGAACATAACTCAAAGCCATCAAATCCCCTTGACAGTGGCTTCAGGGACATTCCCGCATTGAGGACTGCCTGCCAACACTTCTAATACAGTACTCATAGCAATGTTAGCTTACTGTGCTCTTCCATCTATTTAAATGCTCTCAGAGAAAAAAGAGAAGCAAAATCTTGAAAGACTTGATGTAATTCCTTCTTTCTGAAAACAGCAGTGTTCTAGTTGTGAACAGTTTTAATAACTCTTCATATCTAAAGGACTTGTGCATCCTGTGTTCATCCTTGCCATTGCCTATGTGCAGATAATACAAGATGCAAAATCACATGCCACCATGACTGCTCCCCTGCTTCATAGAACTTAACAATGCTAGGCCCAGAGATGAACTTAAATAAGAACAGCCTTAGGATCATCATCGGGTGGCTCCGGGAATGAGGCATTCAGAGGAGACAATTAGTACGAAATGCAACTGGAAACCGGAGGCAGAACACACTTGGTTGGTGATGAATGAAAATTGAAAAATATACATCCTCAGTCCTCAGGGCATTTATAATCTATTGACTGGAAACACACAACTTACTGATGGCAGAAGTGAACTATGGCCAAATAGCCATCTACCTAATAAAAGGAGGGAACACGCCTAACAGCGATTGTGGTTTAACTCCAAGATGTCTCCCCGAAGTTTCATATGCCTGAAAGGGTACCGGGGACCAGACTACGTAAAGATTAAATTGCTGACCACGAAGGGACCTCTAGCTGTCATGGAACAGCTCCTGTTTGCAATGCTCTGAAATAAAGATATCACCACAGCCAAGAGACCTGAGGATGCAGACTGCTGACACCCTCGATTGCAGAGCGGTAAAGCTGCATCGTTAGAGATCAGACACTTCTCTTAATTGACAAGATTTGCTGCCTTGGTTTCCCAGGTACCTGATCCTTTTCATGGGCTTTGGCCTCCAGTGTCCCCTCTTCATCCCTCACTGAGCTCCCCTAATGACTATGTGCAAACCTAATCAACAGGAATGATCTGGAAAATTTGTGGTCTTCACACCCAGAGGGTCTCTATTCCCAGGGACTTTTGGCCTTCCTCGATTTACCAAAGCTATCCTATTTGTCCTTCTCCATAACCTGTCCTAGGATGTTGGAGGCTTGATCAGCCCCCAATAACTGGGCTGTGACCTCAAAAACTGTGGTTTTTGTCACCACTCTTCCCTTCTCTGCTCCTAGGAAACCATGTGGTGAGCAACTTTTCTCCGCCACGCTATCTGCCAAAGTGTTTTTGCCTTGGAGCTGGCAACCATGCACTGAATCCACAAAGCTAGGAGCCAGAATAAACCTCTCCTCCTTTAAATTCTGAGTGTTGAGTATTTTGCCCTAGTGACAGAAAAAAATAACTGATATGAGAGCTCAAGCAGTGAAGGGCTGGCAAATTCTCCATAAAAATATCTATAGCCATGGCCTACCCCAGTCCAGTGGAATCAATAACTAAAGTACAATTTATGGGCAATTCCTGCTCATGCAAGTCCTTCCAGGAACAAGATCTATAATCACTAGATCTGTATTAGTTACGCACTGGAGTGCCCTGTGTCAGTCCGCCTCATATTCTGCATGTGCCCAGATTTTGAACATCACACAAAACCCAGGGAGTCAAACAATTAGCCTAATCTAACAACCATTTCTCACTTCCTTTGTCACTCTCAGTTTCTCTTTCCCAGTCTGTACAATATTCTTAAAAAAAAAAAAAAAAAAAAAAAAAAAAAATTAGAAACTGCCTAGCACCATGGCGCACACCTGTCCAGTAATTGGGGGAGCTGAGGCAGGAAGATCATGAATTTGAGGCCAGCCTGAAAAATTTAGTAAGACCCTCTCTAAACACACACACACACACACACACACACACACACACACACACACACACACAAACCAACCATAGACATGAGCTTTGGCCTGCCACTTTAAGACAAGGATGAAGAATCAAAATGTCTTTCTATCTACCAGGAGATGGGGAGCCGAGTTCAGGCTCCTGTGCTTTCCTGTTTCCTTTGGCTCAAGGAAAGGAAAGACAGGAAGGAAAAATGTCCCAGTGATCAATCAGTCAAGCCAGTGTTGAAACGACACTCTAGTACTCTGCACGTGTCCAGTTGCAAACAACTTGCAGCATTTCTTGGGTTGACTCACCAAAACATCTGAGTAACTGAAACTTATAGCAGTACCAACCACATTGGCAGGCCACATTCCACAGAAGTCTTTTGACAGTGGTGCATTTTGCTGGTTATGGACAAAAGAATGTGTGACTTTCTGTTGACCCGCTCTGGATACTTTATGTACTAGCAGTTGGGATGCAGTAAACGCTGGCACTTTAGCATAACAAGAGTACTGCCTGATGTGCTGTGTGGGAGGCTGCCCTGAGAAAGTGCCCTACATTCCCCCCTGTGATCACCCTGGACCTCCATTCCTCGCTCCCGTTTCATACACCACTGTGCAGCAAAGTCATGCACAAGCTGCCTCAGATCACAGAACTGGGAGCACCAGAGCTGGATTACCTGATTTCCAAAGCTCAGTCCCAACTGCTTCTAACTACTTGATGCCAGTTTGAAAAGTCACATACTTATAAATTAGTACTAACACCCCGCATCCCTCCTCTCTGATCCCAGCATGGCCTCAGTTGGAATGACAAAGGGTACAGACATGACAGAGAAAACAGAACCTGACACTCGCTAAATTAAAAGAATAATCTCTTCCTTCAGAGAAAGTATTACTTATGTTAAACTTCATTTTTAATGCTCTCATAATTCTTTAAAATAGTCAAAATGTTCCAACCAAGATATGTCAAAATGATGATGAATATCTTAAAATAAAATCCCATCTTCCTCCCCTGATAATAAAGTTAAGGTATAAATCCCCTTTAATAGATCTAGTCTATAAATGAACAATTTCCTTCACTTTAATCACTTTTCTCTTGATATTTTCTCTCTTGTTCATCACCCCTTCACAAAAATTTCAGTGTTTATAATCCTCTGGCCAAAGGAAAAGAAAAATAGGAATATCGCTATCCCTGGTGCAAGCAGTGCTCAACTGCTTTCCTTTCATCGCCTTGAGGTTGATTTCTTAATTTTCTTCTACTACTTCATTTTCGCCACTTTTCAGAAAAACACAAAGCTCAGTAAAAGAGAGGTACCTAAGAAGCTGAGTGCAAGTATGACCAAGAGTTCAAGCAGGCAGCTGCCTTCCTCAGCGCATCAGGTCCAAGAGGGCTGCTGACCAGAGTGAAGAGTTGGTATCCACCTTCTCCACACGAAGCCTTGAGGGTTTGCCTCAGGAGATCTGCTTTCAATCAGGAGCAAAACAACAGATGATTGGCTCAAACTATGAGTTTGGGGCTGGCAAGATGGCTCAGCAGGCTGAAG
>PVJA010010491.1:0-57341 GCA_004027025.1 Myocastor coypus | reverse complement strand
GGGGAGGGAAAGAGGAGAGGAATGAAAAAAGAAAATGCTGAGCTAGACAGGCTTTAAAAGGACAGACTTCCTGGGGCCAGATACTCAAACAGCAGTTGAGAGTGCATCAAAGTTGAAACTTGACAAATTGACCCCAAGTCCATATTTCTTGTCTCTCTCTCAGCATTCACAGTAATTCTTCCCATTTGCACAATGCATTTGCCAACATTATCTTCCCAACAATTTTATGAAAAATATGGTAGAGTTTTTCTGCGATTCTTTCAATGATTTTACTCCAATCTATTACAGGGGTTAATCTCTCAACACAGAAGAACCTGAAAAAGAGACTGTACATGGTGGTGAGGGCCTGTAATCCCAGCTCTTGGGAGGCTGCAAACAGGAGGATCAATATGAGTCCAATCTAGTAGTGAAACCCTGAACACCCTGTAGACTCTTCCCCCCCCAAAAAAAAAAAATCTGAAAGAGCAAATATAATCTGAAAGGTACAATAACTATAATACAAGAAAAATAAACTGAACATAAGGAATAAATAATTGGGATGAGGGAAAAGAGAAAAGATAGGGGAAAAAAAGGAATGGAAAAATGTATGTACAGAATAGCTAAGATGACTGTACTGCTAATTCCTCTCAGGTTTTTGAAGGTAACAGTTAATGTTTTAAATTTTTGCTTTGACCAATTTTACATGTTGATGTCTGTAATCTGAGCAACTACACTGAAGTCAGCAATGGTCATTGTAACAACCACTATTAAATACTTTTAATTTTCATTTTTAAAAAATCTGTATTGTTTCTAATGTTTTCTCTATCATTTTCTGTTCTTGTTAGAACAAAAAAAGAACAGAAATAAATTCAATGTCATGCAAAATATTCAAATGAAATATAAGAATGTTAAGTTACCTGTTTTTGCACAAAATCATTTCAAAATTAATCCTTGGATTTATGATAGTAGGAAGCCAACTTTCTTAGGCTTGTTTAGTTTTATGAACTTATAATTTATTAGCTATAAATTTACTCTTAGAATCTATTTAAGCTATTACTACATCAAAAATATTTAAGTAGTGTTTATACAGAGTTACCTTCAGTATTATCATTTTTAACAATATTACAATGAAGTAAATGGAAGCAATAATAAAGACAATTCTGTCTAGTGCTGTTATACATCATTAAATCAACATGTACTCATTTTTTCATATCTCCTTTTGTAATGTCTTTATCTGAATAGTCACTTTTTCATGTACATTGAAGAATTGCTCAAGAATCTTCAACACTTCTAACAAGCTCACCTTTTGTTTGTGGAGGAGTTCACTTTGATAACATTATCCAGGTCTTGGTTTCTAAAAATAAATGATTAAGTTTCAATAGCTGACAAAATCAACTCAAATCAAGCATTTTGTGCCTTCCATCTTTTATGTTAAATCAGATGCTTATTGCTAATTTAAAACTCTATCACCATTTGCATTTCTTTTTGGCCTCATGTAAAAACAGGTACCTACTATCAGTTCAGCCAAGGAACAATTTGTTTATATGGTAATTTTACTTGTATACATATTTGTGTCAAGTCAGTCTCATAGTACAATTACTTATGAACTTATTTTCCAAATTGTATTTGTGTAGTGCACTTAAATAGGGTATTTTTGGAGGTCATAGTAAGAAACACAAAAATGTGTTATTTAGCATTTCCATGCATTCCTTGCCTTCCTCTTCAGAAAGAAACAATTTTTTTAAAACACAGAGAGGTTTTCAAAAGAATTATTTCCTGATTCTAATTTTTGCAGATAATCTACACAATTATAATCTGAAGATACAATATTAATTCTACTTTAAAGTATTAATTAAATCATTTCAAAATCATACTTCACAAAAAAGTAAATCATAACAAGCAAGAGTTCAGATCATATAAATTTTTGTTTCTATTTTAAATACTGAAATAGATAACCATAACTCTAAACAGGTACTGTTTTATCACAATGAGTGCTCATAAGAGCCTAACATAAGAAGGCCTCAATAATCTAACTTGATATCCCTTATTAATAGACAACTCATTTTATTTCTTAAAGAGAAAATAATAAGAGACAAGAAAAACATTTAACAGTTCTTTTTAATGAACCTATAAATTCATTTTATTATGTACACAACTTCCCATGGAAATTCTTATAGTCTATGGTATTAAATTATACTACATATAATTTAGGTAAATTGTGATAATTTCATAAATATTGCTTATACCTTCTTTAAATTAATTATCAAGTGCTATATTGATTCAATGATGAAGAAAGTACTAACTATAATAATAATAATAATAATAATAATAATAATAATAATAATATTGGTTGATCGTGTATAGTAAATAATTATTTTATAAGCATGATCACATTAAAATGCTTCTAGTTACTCAGACAAAAGTTAACTCCCAAGTTCACAGATAAGGAAGCTGGGCTTAAAGACTCAGCAATTTACTCAAGACTACACAGCTGGTAAATATGCTTTGAACTCAAAAGATTTCATTGCTGAGTGCAAAAAAAAACACACAAATGCAATAAACAGCAGCAAGTGGCTATTAGAAAAGGTCATACATTCAGGCCACTTTCAACTTCACAAACTAAGTTGTTCTGGGAGAGCAACAAAAACAACTTAATCTGTGATGTAAAGTATTCCTTGGCCTCTGAATCCAGTGCCTGGAGTTCTACATCTATTTAAATAAATCTCAGGGCAATTTAGCACTAAGTATTCAAATAAAAGGGTCGTGAAATCTTCAGTTTAATCATAAAATGAATGAAGTGTTGCATGTGACAGTGAGACGGAGGTGGGGAGCTGGCTGTCCTCAAGATCAGCATTCATTCTTTTCTTCTTTCCAAATCAAATATCATCTAGTCTATGGATCTGCAAATTATAACCCTGAAACAAAATTCAGTCTGCACCTTGTTCAAGAAAAAGTTTTATTGGAACATAACCATACCCATTCATTTACAAGATATTTTATGGCTGCTTTCATTATACTGGCAGAATTTGTATGGTAGTAATAGAAAAACTATTTTGGACCTAGCCCTGAAATATTTATTATCTAGCCCTTCAAGAAAAATATCACCAACCTTTGATCTTGTTTAAATAAAAAATGGGTGATAACTAAACTATAAAAACAAAGAGCATTCCCATATGCAAAGTAAGACAGAAAAGCTGTCAGAAAGAAGATATGTATCTTGGTACTTACATATTTAACTTATATTCAAACCAGCATCACAATATATGCTTATAATGTCATCATTTTATGCCACCTTGTGTAAGTAACATGATGTGCCTTACAGAAAATTCTCTATCAAATGCAAATGTCATTCCTTGTAACTTTTATACTTTTAATGAACAAAATTAATTTTTAAAAAATTCTCACGTTTAGGACTGCTGAGGTGATACACAATTAGAGGAAATAAATGATGAAGGGAAACATTTACCACCTGAAGACTTTTCTTTGAGCTGCTTAGCTTTAAGAAATTATTTTGAGCCAGGCGTGGTGGCTCACGCCTGTAATCCCAGCACTTGGGAGGCTGAGGCAGGAGGATTGGTGTGAGTTCGAGACCAGCCTGGGCTACAAAAGTGAGCTCAAGGCCAGCCTCAACTGCATAGCGAGACCCTGTCTCAAAAAGACAAAAAAAAAAAAAAAAAAGAAATTATTTTGAGCTGAGATTTTTATCTCACAGAAATTCTCTCAGAGCAGAATGTCTCAATGATGGAACACAAATCCCATCATCCACCTAATTCAAAGAATTCTCTCTCCCACAAAAGCTCACACATCAAAGAGTGCTGAGCAAGAGCTTCAACACCAGACCATGGGCTGGGGGCCAAGGGTCTGATGACTGTAGGTCCAGTCATTGGTTGTCACTATTCTGGGGTAATGCTTTTTATCACATTTTAAATTTGATGTTTTTGAAGTTGAATTGAAAAACTACAACTGAAACAAAACAAAACAATACAAAACAAAACAAAACAACAGCAACAACGAAATATAAAAAAACAGCTGAATAGTTTCATAAGTCTTACCCCTGGTTCACTGCAGGAACTACTTTGATCAGACAGTCAAGATTTTGGCCCCTTTAAAAAAAAAAAAGGAAGAAATAGCCAGATTAGTGAAAGAGTTGCATCAAATGGTTGCAAATATTTGTCAAAACTGAGAAATATTTTATTACAAGGTATTTATTTAAATAGTCATCATCTGGTTTTCAGGGCTGAATATAAATATTTATATTGGGACCTAACAGTAACTGGACAGAAATAATGAATAATAACACATATTTTTAGAATACTTTTGGCTTTTGATGTGTCAGGCTTTTTCTAAAGTAGTTTACATGATTTATTATAGTCGTTCACCAATCCTATGCCAAAAAAGTATTATCATCTGAGTAACATAGATGGAGAAAACTAACACAGAAAGAATAACTGATTTTCCCAGCTCTTCTGGCAGTGGTAAGGCTGGAGTTCAAAGGTAGGCAAACTAGGTCCAGAATGCTTGGGCTTTCTCATGACACCAACAATCTTGTTGCAACTTCTGAATTAGTTCTGGAAATGTCTAGAAATCACCCTGGCTCCCTTTGCTCACTTTGAGGAAAAACCAAAGCCCAAAGAGATACAATAATTTAGAGCCCATATAAACAGGGAAAGGAAGCTGAGGCCTAAGCTCACATCAATGAGCTCCAGCCAAAATTCCCTCTACTGTACCAGTCCTTCTACTTAAGAACAGTAAATAAATCAACAAAGGAATGTGTCTTCTCCATTCTAAGAAAACAGCTGTGAGCCTAATTGATTGAAGGATACTTCAATTATAACAGAAATCACTATATATATTTTTTTTTCCAAAAATTAAACAGTGAATACAGATTCAATCGAAGTTGTACCATAGCCTAACTAGGGAGAATGAGGAAGACAAATGGGGTTGCAGTGGACTGGAAAATCCTCCACAATCAGTTTATTAATTGACAGAAATAAATGTGTTTCATTGCAGTGTAAATATATAAAATAGCAATTGGAAGTTGTTGCTTCTGGGAAAAGATTTTGATATTACAAGCAAAGTAGGTATGTCAGTACCATGTTTGGTTAGAAGCTTTTTAGATTTTACTTTTTCTCTTTTAGTTTTTTGATGCGAGGTTTTGCTTTGTAATCCATGCTGACCTAGAATTCATCATGTAGCACATCCTGGGGTAGAATTCATGAGATGCTCTGCCTCAGCCTCTCACGGGCTGGGATGACAGGCATGCACCTCCCACATCTGGCTATTTAATGTTTGGTTGCTTCTTTGTTGAGAAAGGTTTTCTCCACGCAGTTCTGCCTGGCTCCAAGCCCACCATGGAACCCATGGAACCTGCAGCCTGGCCTGGAACCTGTAGCTGTCCTTGTGCTTCAGCCTCCCAAATGCCATGACTACAGGCATGTGCCATTGCTCTTGGCTTCAAGTATTTTATGGATATTTATTACTTACATAAATTGAGACTGGGATAATGTATAAGAAGTAAGATAAGGAAGCACTCATATTTAAAGACATCTTTTTGAAAAATGTATTGACAGTACTATGTATAATAAGGCACTAATTTTTTCAGTCTTTTTTTTTTTTTTTGGTGGGACTAGGGTTTGAACTCATGACCTTGAACTTGCCAGGCAGGCACTTGTGCCATGGAGCTATCTCCCCAGCCCCAATTTTTTCAGTCTTATGAAGCTTCTATTTTAAGAACTATCTTTCAAAAATACCTGCAGAACAGTGAGAAATCACTAAAGCATTTACATTGAAGTTTTCCAATAAATCATCTTAAAACTTACCTTTTTAGGAATAACAACGTCATTACCTTCATAATATTTGTTGTATTAACATTTTAGATGGAAAGGGTAGCCAGAGCTGCATGGCTTTTCTTATTCATCACTGGGTTCAGCATCAACCAACTGAAGTGGTGAGTTATTTATTTATTTGTTTGTTTATTTATTTATTTATTTATTTATTTAGTGAGACTGGGGTTCTAACTCATGACCTTGCACTTGCCAGGCAGGCACTTGTGTCATGGAACTATCTCCCCAGCCCCTGAAGTGTTAATTTAGCAAGACTTTTAAGTATTGGTCCACATGAAAGGAAAAAGAGGAGCTTAGGAAACATTACCCTTGAGGACTTTTTTCTAGTGTTCGACTCACAGTTTTGCTGTTATTAAAGTGTTTGAAACTTTGAACAAAAGACAAAAAAGAAAGTAAATCATTTGGCTGTTTTGATTTAAAAATATGTGCGTTTGAATTGGACTGTTTTGACAGAAATTGATATTAGTCTATACTGTACAAAATAGTGACTTTCACTGGTATGTTGATTTAGTTTCCCACTTACCTTAAAACCGTAAACATTGGGCAAGACTGAATATTTTAAGTTGATTCAAAAACAATATAATGATCTCCCAAAAGCTTTCAGCTACAGCTATAATGACTCTGTATTACTAATAATTTTCATTCATAGTTTTAAAGGAATTCTGTAAGTAATATTTCACTTGATCCTCGCAACTATACAGTGTCAAAGAGAGAACAAACACTACGTCCCTCATTTGGTAACTAAAGAAGCTGCAGCCCAGTTTTTGACAGACTTTGCTCCATGACACCAAGTTGGTGAGTAACAAGACTCAGACTTTTACATTCTAACCAAAGCTTTTCAACTGACCTCTTCTGAGTTCCACAAATGTATGAAGAATGGAAGGAGAGAGAGAAGAAATAATCCTCACCCTTGTGTGCCTGTGTTTCCTTCAGGACTCACTTCAATCAGATTTCCAAGGCTCTGGCTGCTTTAAAATATTGAGAGATGGCAGTGTTAAAGGTAGATTTTCAATAAGTGGATGAAACTACTCATTAAATTTCATAAAAAGTATAAATGTTCACTGAGATTACACAAAAAACTTGACAATTTCTCAGTATGATTATTGAGGTCTTCAAGAATTCACACATCTTTGAAACTTACTGAGACTCAGACAGTATCTTCATATGGAGCCACTTAGCCAGGAATAAACTTTGCACTAATACATGTTCTGTTTTGGGGCATTTAATACCATATTGTTAGTGTGTGTTCGGTGCACAAAACATTTTGATATTTGTTTACATATTACATATGTAAACATAGGGTTTACATACAACCCTAATGAAACAACCACTCTCTTCCAGATTATCCCTTGTTAATTTTTTGCCTAAAAGTGATATGGAATTTGAATGTCAGAACCTGAGGTGGGGGAAAAAAAACTCTCAATTCTACTCCCAGATTTGAAAAGTTTAAAAACAACAGAACAATAAGCATTATAATTTATAATATTTCATTATTTTGCTTTAATTATATTTCAAGATTTTGTCTCTTTAAAAGTTAAATAAGGCACATAACAGTAATAAGTTATTTAAGTTTTTTAGCTCATAAAGCCAATAAAGCCAGAAATCAGCTTTGGCATCAGATCTAGTAAATAAGGTAAATGAGAACACATCGTAATGTTTTTGCAAGCTTATCTTTGCACTGAATGCCACTCAGCATTTCCTGAATATTTGACCATGCTTCATAAAGACAGAGAGAGAACGTCCAGGCCTGTGACAGAAAGTGACAACAGTGATGGGATCAGTGTGCTCTCAGGGAAGGGAGTGTTTTGAGATGGCCTAATGGCAAGTGTCTTTTCTTTCTTTCTTTCCTTTCTTCCTTCCTTCCTTCCTTTCTTTCTTTCTTTAACTTTTGAGGTGGGGGTTCAGCCAGGGTCTCACTGGCTGAACCTTAGGCTACCTTGAACTCACTATGTAGTTCAGGCTGGCAGTGAGCTTCCTGCCTCAGCCTTCTTAGTGTTCAGATTATAGGCACAGCTACCATGCTCGGTGGAAGTTTACCATAATAAATTTTAAAGTTTTAAACATTCACCATATATTTTGACCACTTTGTGTGTGCGCGTGTGTGTGTGTGTGTGTGTGTGTGTCTAGTTTAGCCTGCCCTGGGGGCAGGGCTGGCACAGCATGTGGTGCTGACGATCGAACAGTGCTCCTTGTGGTTGTCTAAGCTTGCCTAAGCAGAAGCTTTAGACCACTGAGCCATCTCACAGGCTCTTGATCACTTCTTATGTCTTTATTGTGTATGCACTTTTTAAAAATTTACAAACTGAAAAATAAAGAGTCTTTGCTGCACTGTAGTGCTCAAATCTGCGTGATCTGTACAGGCTGGGGACCAAACTGCAGGAGGCTGCCTCTGCAGCTTGGGGAGAGGCATGCAATCGGCATCCAAGTGAGAGCTGCTTCAAATGGAAGACCACATTCTGAAGAAGATAAAAAGAGTGCCTGGTGCCTAGTGCTGCAGTCAAGGAAGGAGGAGGTGGTTCAGTTACACGCAGCAACAAAATGATGTGATTTTAAAACATGATAATATGGGAATTGAGGACTCTAGGGAGTGGGAGCAAAATATGAAGATGTCTTAAAGGCAGCAAATGCAGTATGGGAAAGATGCATTTGGTAGGGCTTTAGTGAGAAAGTGAAAGGCCTTTTTAAAGTATTATAATTTTATTCTACCTGATATGGAGGAATATTGAAAACATTTTAAAAAGGGAAAGAACAGGATCCGATTCTTTAAAGAACATACAGAACATCATTATGTGAAAAAAAAAAGAATTAAATCTATTATACTCAAAAGCCCCCAGAAAGTGCAAATATACACAAATATGTATATTCCTACATGCACAAACACATGCATCTATATACATATACGTGCAAAAGTATACACATGCTTATGGAGACATTCACAAAAATACAAGTAAGTGTACCTATATACAATTACACTCATGTACAACATGTACACATACACACACTCATGCACATAGGCACACACATAAAAGTGCCTATGCATGCAAACAGTTGTATCTGTACATAATATATATATGTATATATATATATATATATATATATATATATATATGAGCATGTCACACACTTGGAATACTAAGAAAAGTAGTTCACAGTTTGAAATACTGTAATGATGATTGGAAGGGAAAACACATTTTGTGGAAGTCAAAATAAATGTATTTGAATATTATCTAAATCATTAAAAAATACAATTAACTTGAGTTTTCACTGTTATAACAGTGACTTCTGTCTAGTATGCGGCAGATAGGAGTGTATTGTGATGGGCGATTGAGGTACTGGGATATAGTTAAAAAGACTCAGAATTTAAATGCAGATTTTTCAGACTCCCTTCTTAGACTTCCAACTTCAGGTTACCTCCATGAACCACCCAGGGAAACTACACAGTCAATGCTTTTGCATCAGCCTGTTGGGTATAGGCTACACAAACCTCTGGCGTGCAGTGGCTGTGCCTGTGACCGCAATACACTGCCAAAAGTAAGACAATCGGTCAGCACGCACACCGACTTTCAGCAAACTGAGCCTGTATTCTGCCAACAGAGCCCGCAGTCATTGGCAATGCTCGGTACAGCCAAGAAATAATATCGTGTATGCAGTTAGCTGAATGAGGATGAAATCATGAGAAACCACATGGAGCTGCTTGCTGCACTGTTTTCAGCAACGTACCATTAAAATCAGTTTCAAAATATTCCATCTGCTTTGTAAAAATGAAAAGCAAAAGAAAATAAGCACTCCAGACTCACTTGACCGTCCGTGGATAAAACATTCTCCTAATCGAGCCTGCTTCATTAATCACATCATCCATAAATACACACCACACTGCATGCACACATACATACATTAGAATTTTTTTATTTTATTTTATTTCTTGTTTCAGAACTTTTGTTTGTTTGTTTACTTATTTTTTATAGCCAGTTCAGCCTGCCCTGAGGGCAGGGCTGGCACAGCATGTGGTGCCAGGGATCGAACCGCGCTCCCTGCAGCAGCCTAAACTTTCCTAAGCAGGCGCTTTAGACCACTGAGCCACCCTGCCGGGCCCACACACACATACATTACTACACACACACAAATACATCAAACTCTTAGTTCACAGATGTGCAGATAAGCACACCACTTATAATACACACATATGTATAAATATATGCATTTGTACATGCAAGCTATACATACTTACATATTTATATGCATGAACACTACTTAGACATGTACTTAAATGCACATTTACACAGATAGTACTTACACATACACATACGTGCACAGTAGCATGTGCATAACAAATATGTGATTGATCTCAGTAGATAAGATCAGTCAAAATTCCCATTTAATTTCTCAAAATTATTAGAGAGCAAACCACTCAAGAATAGATTGCATGATATAGCTGTGCATCATGTGTATAGGGTTGCTTAACAATGTGTTTGTTTGGAGAGAAAGTCAGTCATTCTGACAACTCTGTCTGAACACGGGCACTGAGAATTCTAACGTGCTTATAAATGCCACACAAAGTTTATAAGACAGTTTTAAAAATATTACCTTTTGATGATTTTATTGGTTTCAGGATTCACTTTACTAAGCCCATCAAAATCTTGTTTTCTTTAAAGAAAGAAATCAGTTTTAATGAATGTTGTTAAAGTAAGGCACTAATAAAATGAATACTAGTTGCAAAATTAAGAAGGGGTAAATATAGAAGCTCTCTGTAAATATTAAATTTCTAAATGCAGATGAAAATTCTTCTTTTGAGAACAACACCATTAAAGACTATTTACTCATTAACAAAAACTTATTTTTTGTACTCCAACTACATAAAGATAGGCAAAAGTTGTCACTGAACAACTTTGTCCTCAGTTGTATCTTGTTACAGCATCTCAAGCAAGAATGTTGAAGTAATGTAATATAAACAGAGTTGTATAATGGGTCCAGAGGAAATACAAATTTTTACTCAACAAATAAGATATAATTGCCTATTCCAATATTAAATGATCATTAAAATGTCAAAAACAATAGTGTAATGATGTTAGAGATGATGACAGTTAAGAAAACATGCCTTCACAGCTATCTCCTAACTCAGACAAATCTTTGTTAAAATATCATTTGTTCCAGATTCAATTATGGTAAGCAACAGGTCAGAAATAGAGCTTAGTGACACAGTGCCTGCCTGGTAAGCACAGGTCTTCAGTTTGACACCTGGCACAAAACAAAAGTTATGGTAAATAACATAGGGCAAGGAAAACCGTATCTTACAGAGTAGGGAAATTAATGATTTGCTTCTCAGGAGAACACATTCTACTCCTTTAAAGTGCACTGAGTGCAATGGGTGTAGGCTGAGAAGAGGTGAAAGGGCGCTTAGGGAGCCACCCAAGAGGTGAAAGGTCATCACCACCGTCATCTCCTGCTCACAGCTGCATTGACATGGCAGCCATGGTGGCCAACCCGATGACACTGCACCTGAGGTCCCCTAAGGACAGGGTCCCAGGGAGCAGCCTGAAGGCACACATTGGAGCAATTCTTCAAAATTAGTGACTTTACAGGGGGCAAGAAGGGCTAGTCCATCTTCATTATCCTAGTTCATGTAAATAAAATATGGTTATGAGGCTAAAAAGCCAAATCATTTAATCCTCTACTTGATCATCTCTTGTACAAATTAGAATTAAGGATATTGGTACATCTCACCCAGTGTAATTTTTATTTCTTTTGAGATTGACTTCAACAGTGTTAGCAAGATCTGTACATCTTTTTAAAAAGTTTAGGTGCTTCAAAATATTTGATATACACTGCACATTCCTTATTATTGATTATTAACCTAATTTTTCAAGGAAAATGATAATAATGGTCTTAAATTGACTTTTAATATAAAATTTCCTAACAATAATATAATTATTAAATCTCTAGTTTAAAAAAAATAAATCTCTAGTTTTTATCTAGCTATATATAAAAGTGAATTTAAATAGAATGTGAAGAAAAAGTCATAGCATCAGCGATAAGACTATAAAAGAGAAGATGAACCCAAGGATGTGACCACATCAGTGTCACTGAGCAGATGCCCAACCCATCTGCAGGAAGATAACCAACATTCGGAAACAGGCACACACGTCTCACCTGCTTCTGGTTTTGTCTGTCCTGATAGCCACTTTCATGATAGATTCGAGGTCTCCACTTCTTTGGGGAAAAAATCAAATTTGTTGTCACTAGTTATGGCAATTTTTGTATAAAGAAAAATTGTCTACACATGATGTTGAGTGTCTTTTTAGAACTAGAAAGACCTAAACTGTAGTTACCCTTAACTGTATTCATTCCTGTAGCAATACTTCTTTTACCCTAGTCTAGCAGTGTAGAAAAACTTCCCATCTTGCTGAGAGATACCTCAGTGGAATAAGTGCTTGCCTGGCAAGCACAAGGGCCTGAGTTTTATCCCTGGTACTGCAAAACAACAACAGAAATATATCCCTAGCTTTTAAAAAATAAATAAATAAAAATTAGAAGAAGGAAAACTTCCCAGCTCCTCTAACTTGGCAATCTTGACGTTTTATTTTTGAAATTTATATAAAAACTCAGCTCACTTTTAATTACTTAAGAAAACCTAGATAAGAGCAGATACAGAAAGTTTTCTCCACCTACTTCAGTGCAACTCCCATACACAGAGCAATGAGCATCTTTAGGGAACTGAACAGGCTAGGAGGAAAGCATAGTGCTCTTGTTTCCAATGAGGCAATAAAAGCTAATTTGAAAGAAGAGCTCCCGCTCCTAGGTAGGAGGGCCACTTACCCTTTTTCACTTTTGTCAGTCCTTTGATTGACTTTACTGAAATCTCCAAGGCTTTTGTTTCTTTACAATATTGGAAAAAAAATAAAGCCAGAGAAAGAATGAAATGGAAAATATCTCAGTGCTGTCTCAAAATCTCTTATGATAACAGCAGATTTCACACAATGTCAGTAAGATATAATCAGTATAAAGGATTAGATGTCCTTAGAAATATTCAAGTGGTTGTATCAACATTCAACTCATTGTGCAAAATACCCAAGAGACATCTTGATACCAAGATTCCAGCTGTTACTCAGTTATGATTGAATCACTTTAAAGGAAAAGTTCCCACTAGTCTTAGCTTTTGTTTCTCTGATGATACATTTTGGGGGGTAGGGTAGTAGTCTTTAATATATGCATTGAAATGTTTAACCATGAAAATTATTTGAATTCTTGGTGAAAATCCACTGATCATCTCTTGAATCTAAATACGTTGGTAATTTAGACATTTCTCCTAAAATATTCAAAGACAAATCTGGGCTTGGTGGCACAGGACTGTGTAGCCAGGATTCTTCAAAACTGAAGCAAAAGGATTATAATTTTGGGCCAGCAAGACCTTGTTTTCAGGGGGAAAAAAAAAGTGAAATGCATTGAGTGTTAAGGTCACACACACACACACACACACACAGTCTAGTTGCTATTCCAGATTACAAATCACCTTTCTCTTCTCTTTCTCAGCCCCCAAATTATGTATTTGTGATGCTCACACTTATTTCGCTTGTGCAACACCACTTTTGTGGAGCTCTCCAACTCCATGTTTTTAAATACTTGAAGCCTCATCTCTTCTTGTGAAATTATATACATGCGTGAAGAAAACTGACTGTTTTCTATCTTCATCTGGGCTTCATTTGAAAAAAGAACACCTGTAATATGCCATCATGTTTATATATAGCAATATATTTTTAATCAGCATCCTGTATCTATGTAGCTATTGTTGCCAACACTTTAAATCTTAGACTTTGATAGATGCTCCACAGAAGAAAGAGTTGAGAAAATATGTGCCAAGATTGACTTGGAAAGCTAGGGTACCATTCTGTGCACAGATTGGCCCAGATAAATGGTTTTCTAAAATAACTATGACAGTAGAAATAATTATCATGCTAGGTAGGCAAATTTAACGACTAACCAAATACAAAGAAAGCAGCTAACCTAAGAGAAAAAATACCAGAAATCTTATGCATCTTTACCATTTGTCATTCTTGACTACTGTGGATTTTTCTTTAATGAAACTGTCAAGAGTGCTATTTCTTTCAATAAGAAAACTAATACCAGTAACAAATACCATTTTCTACTCTATTGGGGTTACTGAAACTCATAAGTTAATTTCTTACATGCCAATTCAGTTATTCACCATTAATTAACCCATCTTGTGGTACAAAATAAATAAGAGTATGTTTTTCATTTTGCTTTGTTTTGTTTTGTTTTGTTTTGTTTTTGGAACCAGGGATCAAACTCAGGACCCCGCACTTGCCAGGCAGGCACTTGTGCCCCTTAGCTATCTCCCTGGCCCCTAAATGTATGTTTTTTTTGTTTTTTTTTTTTACCATAAGGTATTTACAACTACATATGAGAGAAATACATACAAAGTGTTACCAAGTTTGCAAATGAGAACTGTCTTATACATTTAAGGGATGAATGATTATGTTTCTAGAACCAAAGTGTCTTATGGCAAAAATTCTTCATAAACAAAGACTATGGCCCACTACTTATAGCAGCTAATATGGATTTCTTTCTATTTTAAACATAAAGAGAACTTAAAGATCATCTAAATCAAACATCATTTTAAGAGAGAAAGAAACAAAGGTCCACAAGGCTAAGCCACTATCAAGGGCACCCACTTAAATGCTATGGCAAAAACTCCATCCAGACACCTATTATCACTGGACCTTGACCCTGAACCTCTTCCCTGACTTGCTCTAAGCAAGTGGTTCCCCCGGAACACAGTAGATGATTTAGGACTCGACAGAAATGGCCTGTCTTGGGTTTGATTGAAACTTACCCTTTGCCATCTTTGTCCATCTGGGTATTCATAAAGATGAGACTTTCAAGACTTTTGGCTCTATAAACACAGAAAATTTCCAATAAAACCCTGCATATCATAATGAGATAGTGTACTATCTTGAAAGGTCAAATACAATAAACATTCTCCATGAATTGCTCATTTACTCTCATTGAATGAAAGAGCAGAAATCCTCCTGGGCAAGTATGTCTGAACTAAATGTTCAGTGTGCAGAGTGCTAGCCCATCTGCTAATTAATTCTCATGCCAGAGGATGCAGCTCCCTTTCAACTAGTGCCTGAAGGAATAAAACAACAATCTGGGAGACCCGGCTTGCAGATTAGAGATAGATGTGCTTACCGTTTGTCTGTTTGTTCTACCTTCCGATTTGTCCTGAAGAGACCATCAAGACCTTGATTTCTTGAAATATAGGCATTAAAAATCTCATCAGTAATAATAATAGACACTCAAATCTATAAAAACAGATCAGTTTACATCTAAAATAGGAAATGAAAGCTGATGAGAAAGAGGAGTCTCCATTCTTGAAACTGATTGAATACAAGCAGACTCAAATTTTCAATTGTAGACGTTACAGCAACAAAATAAAAGCCATAAACAGGGAATCTGTGAAGCACAAGAGGTCCACAGATGTGTGGTGCTGGATATGTGTTTGCATTCTGAATGTGAGTCAGTGTATACGGACATAGGAGAGCACATAGCCAAGGTTGCAGGTTTTTGAGCTGTCTGTAGCAGAGACCCAAATTCCCATGTGGGAACCCTGAGCAGCAGCTCAGAAGGCTGCCAGGTACTTCTGACGGGACAGTCACTTGTCTTGCCAGGGCTTCTCACTCTAGCTATGTCTCCTACAGTCAGTCACCTCCACTGCCTCATTTGCCTTCTGTGACCCCTGACTTAAAACCTCCTCTCTTTGTAAATAAGGTAACTGAAAGCAGCAAATTCCAATGCTTTGTCAATAGTCCTATAGAAAAATGAGTATCTGAGCAAGGCATGAAAAATGTACGTCATGATTCTCAATAAATTAGTCCACTGGACATTGTTTTTTTTCTTCTTTCTTTTTGTTCCTGCAGTGTATTCTGCTGGCACATATAGTGCTTGCCTTATCAGAACACACACTAAAATTGGTCACCATGCTTCATAACAGAGATAACTAAAATTATACACACCCTTCCTGCCTCCATTATTTGTTTTTCTTTTCTACTATATTTTAAGTTTTGCAGTTATAAATAGTTCAAAATAAAGCAATAATATTGACTTAGATATCAGTGGGTTTTGAAATAGCCAAGCTAAAAGTAACTAGTAATCAAACCAAACTGTATTATGAATACATCAAAATTTCAGGAATAATACTCTGGTCATTCATATAATTACTTTAGTAAAATAATGGTGTATGAAAATCACAGACACTTCAATATACCTTCATACTTTAGTAACTATTCACAATAATGATGAACTGATAATTTCTGCAAGCTTCTAACGCAAGATGAGTAAGGTACTTATGACCAGCCTGGTGTGTGGTTCTCATGCCCAGTGGTGGAAAAGACAATAGAAATTATAGTGCACAATTCAATAAGAACATGATAACAGAAAAAAATTAACATTTTACCTGTTCAGGCTTTTGTTCATTTTGATGATATTATCCAATTCTTTACTTTGGGCAAAGAAAAAAAAACTCACATTACTAAAACCCTACCCAAAGTCAAAGGGCAAATAAACCTTAAGATAATTCTGAGTTATCTGACTATGACAGAGGTACCCCTAGAGCCCTGTCCATCCTTCAGTGCAGTTCTTCAATGCCAATCTCCCTTCAAAGGAGCCTTCCCTACTGTTTCAAATAAACTTCGGTGGAACTCTTGCAGGATTTCAGGTTTCCTGCGTATCCTTTATGGGCTTCTGTTCACTACACTTTACAGTGTAACAGTTGCTCACTGACATCATGTTTGTGGCCCTGCCACAACTTTGAATTATATGTTACATTTGCACCCCCTTCAGTCTTTCATGGAAAGTCTTGAAGTAAGTACTTAATGATATTTTAATTCAGTGAAAAAGTATAGACATATTGGCTAATAACAGTTCATGTCTTTGCACCAAGTCCTGGCACATAAAGTGGCTACTAGAATGTGCTTCCTCATCTCCAAGTCTGGATTCTTGAATTCTGCTACCACCTCATTCCAGCTCCTTCAGAGCCCCTACTGGTTGTTTTTTTCTGGAACTTACACGAGATGAGTGTCTGGATTCAGATTTCCCATAGGTAGACATATGGGCTCTGCCACCACCCAGGCAGGCAGCTAGGCAGGCAGTGTTCCCTGAGATTGCTCTTGGTTGTTTCTGTCCAGCCCTCCCCAATGTGTCTCTTCTCCCCAACACTCCCTCCCTCTTCTGCTCACCCCCACATCATTCTTCTTGCCTTCTTGCTTAGTCTTTTCATTCACAAATCTTGGTTCTCTCTCATTGCTGCTCTAGAATTACACACTTTCCAACACTTCTCAAGGTCCCCTCTTTTTTCTGCATGCTATTTGACCAGAGGGTTGTGAGACCCAGACACTCAGAGGGACATGCTGAGGCTCCTGAGTCAGAAAGCACCTTCAGTCCAATCTGGGTTTTCACAATTTATTCATCAGTGACCCTAGATGAGTTCCCAATGTTCCATCTGTAAAATGGGAATACTAATCACACTCATCTCAGAAGAGAATCGATAAGTGAATGAATAAATAGTTCTCAGCATGGTTCCTATCAAATCATGAATTCTCATTAATTTTGGCCATTGTAATAATAGAACCCTATAAATACCAAATGTCTAATTTAACAAATATTTGCTCCAGTGATTGATTTTAACTGAATTTAGAGATGTTAAAATATTACATAGTCTTTGGCAATTCAGAGTGGCTGAGTCCCTTATATGCATCCTAACATTATCACCAGAATAGCTGCCCTGGGCAGTCTCCTGAGAGAGCCTAAAGCTATGTAAACAGCCATTATGTAGATGAATCCTTTAATGTAATCTTATAAACTCAGTTGTGGGATTGAGAATAAATACTGAAATACAGACTGGCTACTTGTAACTCAAAACTAAAAATTGATTAATGCTCAATATTTGTGCAGGGCAAACTCTCCCCAGCCCCCTGACCTGGTGATCTACCATTGTTTCTTGCTTGAAGTCCTACATATGAATTCTGAGGCTGCAAGTCTGTTTGGTCCCAAAGAGAAAGAACAACCTAAGGGCTCTGTCAAGTTTAGCCCCAAACCTTTCAGACTGGCATGAGTCATAATAACAAAGCTCTCAGGATCTGGGATTGTTCATGTTTATCACCAGAAAATTAGCATAAACCATGAAAACACATTCTGTGGCAAGCTAAATAAAGGGGAGACTGCATACTAAATCCAGAACTTGATCTTTCAAAATGACTGTAAATTGATAAGAAGCTTGGATATTAAGTTCTTCCATGCATTTGCAACACATTAAGTGCTTTTAATCAGATTATCAGTCGCATTCTATTCCACATAAAGAGCAATTTGGATAAATAAAGACTTTCCCTATTCCCGATGGACATCCACAGGACATTATCCCTGGTCCACATCAAAGCAGTAACTTCTCCCTGTGGTGAGCACATGTGGCTGTGAAATTGCTGCATGGCGGCTAGTGAGAGGGGACAGAGGGAAGTCAAGCCACCCTCTGTTGTCATTGTTTTTGGCTTATACAGCAGTCTCTTAAGCATCCTTCATCTCTCCCTCAAACAGTCTAATCATCCACCAAAAAGTTGCTCAGTCTCTGTGAAAAACAAAATATCACCTCAAACGCAAGTAAATAAGGAAATCTAAGGACCAAAAGGAGAGAGAGGTGAGAAATCTATTCTCCTGCACGTAGAGCTCCTACTGGCTTGTGGATTTGCACAGAAAAGCCAAGCGTGCCTTTGTTTCTTCTTTTCCACTCTTCTGACTGAGACAACAATTCCCAGTAACAACCTTTTCATCACCAAATGCATTAAACATGGAAAGAATTGCTAGTTTCGGATTTAAGCCATGAAGTATTTATCTTCAAGGTTTTTTCACTGCTCATCAAGATTTTACCATAATCTGCACTCTACATGCCTCCTTTAGACAAGGCAGCATGTCAGACGCAGCAAATGACATCTGGTGAAGAATAAATATCTGCCCCAAAAATTATGAAGATGAGAAAATGACATTTGCATAAGCAGTGTGAAACAAAACCAGACATGATTAGGCATTGTAAAATATAAATAATGGGACTCAAATCACTTAGACAGGCAAAAATTCACATTTCCCTGGACCACTCAGGGAAGATGTCATAGAGGAAATGACATTTCATTGGGTTTTGAAAGATGTAGGACCTCCCTGGACTGACACAGCAGTTTTGAGGCTGCAAGAGCTTTCCATGTGGAGGGAATAGCAACAATGGAGGCAGAATATCTGGTAATTGTAGAAAAAGAGTTAAATTATGTGGCTGTTAATGTAGAATAAATATATGCATGTGGTCAGAAATAACCAGGACATTAGGCCAGGGCCAGATTAGCAAAGGGCTTGAATGAGATTACGTGTAGTGAGCAACAGGGAACCAGGGAGTGGTTTTGAAAGGGAATTTACAGAAAAAAAAAAAAAAAAGCTGTAACATTTTTGAATAGAAATAGATCAGAGGAAAGAAAAACTGAAAAGAACATAAGAAAATCTGAATAGCTACTTATAATCATGTACATAGAAATCAAGCAGGGTGTGAATTGGAGTGGGCGATCTGTGCATGAAAGATATCTTAGACTTGTAGTTCATATGTGCCACATAGTAGGGACAAGGGTGAGAGGGTCAAGCATGATCCCAGGATGCTGAGCCTGGAAGCCAGGAGATAGCACCTCCTGGGGGGAAGGAAGTGGAATGTGGACTAATACATGCTCAATGGGGTTTGGATGAGACAGCTAAGGTGAGGACTGCAGCACAGGGCAGGACTGAGATCTGGAATGGTATTAGACAGCTGAGGACCCAGATGAGAAGAATCACCAGGAGGAAAAGGAGAGAAAGAATGTCCATAAATGTGAGTGCTATCTATTATTCAAGGTAGACAGTGATGATTTCTCCTTCTGAATTATAGGTAACAATGTTACGGATTTGTTCATATTTGAGACTTTCATAGATACCAGGTAGGCATTTTCAAAGCACAAACAAAAAAAGGAAAAAATCAAGCTCATGAGCTATGAGATCTCACCCCTTGTCAGTTTCTTGAGGGGACGCTGTCACCTTGACCATGTCAAGATCCTGAGTTCTTCAAACAACAGAAAAGGAAGACAAGTCAATAGCAGTAGAGACAGGTTTGAAGCAGCTGTAATTTCTCCTTTGTTTCCAGTTAAGAAAATAATAGTTGACGTCCTCTCCATGATTCATAATAATGGTTCATGGCATGTACAAATATAAGCATCTATGCAAACACATGTACACACACACACACACACACACACACACACACACACTTTGTCATCCTTCCTGGGTGCTAGCTCTGCCATCTAGTGCTCACTGAAATAACTATATTTTCTCCTAAGGGGCCAAAGATTGTAAAAAGTCTTACAACAAAGGACACTATTTAACTGTCCTTTCTTAAAGTACCATTAAATCAGTGATTTACAGTAAAGTATTTCCCAGAACACTTTGTTGACATCATGTGACATGAGGAAATTCAGAAAATGTTGAGGTGTGCTTCAATTTCCTAGATTAAAAAAAAGAAATCCTCCCAAAGATAAGGTAGTGTGTGTTTCCAACCTGGATTCATCTGAGGATCAAAGGGGATAATACAAAAAAAAAAAAGTGTGTAAATTTTGAACTTCAAATTATTTCTGAGATGTGATTCTGGTTTATTTTACTTATATGAGTGATCTCTAGTTGCATCCACTTACTTATAAAAGCCTCAGGTTTACCTTTCTTTATAGCTAAGTGACAATACTCCATTGTTTAAAGATACCACATTGTTTTTATCCATTCCTTGGTTGCTGGCCATTTGGGTTGTTTCTAAGATGTAACTATTACAAATTGTGCTGTTATAAACATAAGCACACCTATATCCCTGTGGTATGATGTTTTCAGTTCTTCTGAAAAAAAAAAAAAAATACCCCATAGGGAATAGCTGGATCAAATGGGATCTCTAATCCTAGTCACATATACATTCTATTGGTGCAGAGTCTTTCTATGTATCTCAGACTTATAATGACCCTCCTGAGCCTCCCCAGCACCTGGATTACAGGTGTGCACCACCCTGCCCTGTTTTGGTGGCCAGCACGGCACACCAGGGGTTCCAGGACAGGCACAGCATGTGGTATCAGGGAGCAAACCTGGGTCCTGGCACTTAGCCCCACAACCCTAGGTTTTTGAGGAGCCTCCACACTGATCTCCACAGTGGCTTTACATGCCCCACCAACAGTGAGGAAGCTATCCTTTTTTCTTTATTGTCTTCCTAGTATAAGAAACCAAAAAAGTAAATAGGATCCAAAAGGTACAATAGATAACTGTAAAAGGAAAAGGAACTGCTTAAAAAGAAAGAGCAACTGGGATGGGAGAAAGGAGGAAAGATAATTGTACTACTTATTTCTATTAGCTCTTGGAAAGGGACAGGTAAGGTTTATACTGTTTGATCAATTTTAGATGCCTAAATCTGGTAATCTGAGTAACTACCTTGAAAATAACAATATGCAGCATAAGAACCACTGTTTCCTATCATCTTGTTTGGAAATTCTGTATTGTTTTTATTCTTCTTTTATTTCTTTAAATTAAAAAATCTCAGTTTAAAACCTTGCCTACAAGAAGTAGTACAATGCATCAATAATTAAGAACATATTGAAATTAAAAATCTGCACAGCGAAGGAGACAACAGAGTGAAGAAAAACCCTGCAAAGTGGAAACATTTTTGCCATCTTTTTCTTAGACAGTGAACTAATATCTAGACTTCACAATGTTAGATTCCCCCCAAATAAATAAACTGAGTAACCGAAACGAATACATATTTTTCAGAAAAAGTACAAATAATCAATAAGTACATTTTTAATTGTTCAATATTAGTGGCTATCAAATTAAAAGAACACTGAGTTATCACCTTACCTTGAAAGAATGGCTACTACAAGAAATCAAACGTTAACAAATGCCAGACAGGCTGGTGACATAAAGGAAGCCTTCCACATTGTTGGTAGGCACGTACACTCGTATAAGCACTGTGGAAATCAGTATGGATATTCCTCCAAAAATTAAAACTAGAAATTTATAACCCAGCTATTGCCGTTACAGATATGTTCTCCAAAAGAATGAAAGACATTATGCATTACAGTAGTATCTGGATGCCTGTATTTATAGAGTCATAATTCATAATAGCTGAATCTTGGAAGCAGCCTATATGTCCATCAGCAGACGAATGATAAAGATGTGATGCTTATGTGCAATGGAGTATGTAACACTCTGCCAGAAAGAAGAATCAATTTGACTCATTTGTGGGAAAATTAAACTAAATAAAACCACAAGAGGTATAAATCAGGGCTGTCATTGAGCAAACAGCTAGTTGGCAAATGCCACTTTATCCAGATGAGTCAACACAATTGGTGAGCCTGTTCCCTGATGCTACAGGCAGAGCTGGACATGACATACTATAGCCAGTGCTAGGCAAAAGTGTTGCAGCACAAGTTCAACTCAACCATCAATCATTGAATTTCCACTTGTTCACTTATATATCTGCACCGACTGTCACAGAGCTCAGGGTAAGTGCTGTGCATACAGAGGGGAGTACACTGGTTCTTCCTCTGAGGGATTTACTCTTACTCTGTTACCATGTTCAGACAATTTTTGTTGCTATCTTAGTGCAAAGCTTAGAATAAAAATACAAAGAACAAAATTCTGTAAATACCTACAAAAGATATTTATCATCTACTATATTGAAGTCATCTGGAAAACTGATTCTATTTTATTATTTTGTACTTTCAAACTGTTGTAATAATGCATACCTTATCATTGATATAATTATATCCATATATTATTATTATTATTATTATTATTATTATTATACCTTTTATTCCCTTCAGTAAATCTTTTGGTTTCCGTAGACATACCAAGTTTAGATGGAGATATTTCCCTATAAATTTAAAGATAATATCTGTTAGATAAGAAAACACTTCTCCGTTAAATTCAAATTCATAAGAAGACATTTATGTTCAGAAAGATTGACCTGTGTTAGAAGCACAACTATTTGACATAACAACTTTCCCTGAGTTCTTTGAGTTGGCTGAAACTCAACTAGGTCATATTTAAAATCTAAAGAATCCAAGATACTAATTTTACAGTTTTACATATTTCTAAACTACAGGCTATAACTAGAAATACCTTTTCTGCACATGTTTATGCTTATTTGTTTGATCTCCATTTATCAGAGCATTCTCATACTTATCTTTATTAGATAATGGGATAATTTCTGAAAATGCCAATGACCTTTTTGTTATGGGGAATCAAAGGGATAATGTTTTTCTTAAGGATTTATTCCATTTGAGTACTATCATAAATATTTATTCAGGTAAGACAGGAAATAAAGCTATGTTTCAAACATAAATGCCACATTGAGAACAGCCATTAAATTTTATGACACAAGTTTCTGTTGCAGTGTCTAATCCAAGATTTTGCCCTGCAATTCTAAGTATCTGACTGACCTACTTATACATCCCTGCTTGTTCTCAAGCTAGTTTTTGTTCTCCCGAGGACATGTGTTAATTACATAGGAAACACTTCCCTTTCATGTTCGTTCATTAAAATCATCTTGCTGTGATTAAAGCAATCCGGGTTTAAAAAACACACCAAGTTATCCTAATTTTATTTTTTAGATCACTGCTGAAAAAAAAAATAGTGATAAAAGTGGATTAGACCAATTCCTGTTAAATTTAGCTTCTTTGGAATAAAAATGAGTTGTCTGCACTAATGTCACTGACTTCAGAATTTTGGTAGCTCACAAATAATGTATTTTAACTCTTTAAAAATTTCTGTGCAACTTGAGATTTAATCGCTTAATACTGTAAGAGTAAAAGAAAAAAATTAAGTAAAATAAAAATCTTGAGCAGTTGTTTTTATGAAGTAATTATAACTATTGTACAAATGAAAAAAATTAGTCTATATTATTAATAAGTTCAGTGAAGAAATATTCCCTTGATTCATTTTAAAATAAGTACATTTTTATCCTAAGAACAAGCTTCCAAAGATCCTGTGAAGTGTCACTGAAGAGCGGTTTGGTTTTGCCCCAACAGCAGGAGCGCCTACTGCTACATGGTCCTGCTTTAGTCAGCACTTTCTAGCTGGTTGCCCTCTTACTAAAGAACAGTTCTGTAATTGTGACTCATGGAACAACAGTTCTACAATTGTGTCTTACACTGTGCCAGAAAGAAAGAAAGAAAAAGAAAGGAAGAAAGAAAGAAAGAAAGAAAGAAAGAAAGAAAGAAAGAAAGAAAGAAAGAAAGGAAGGAAGGAAGGAAGGAAGGAAGGAAGGAAGGAAGGAAGGAAGGAAGGAAGAAAGAAAGAAAGAAAGAAAGAAAGAAAGAAAGAAAGATCACCACCAAGAAGCACAAGTATAAAAAGAATCAAAGCCAAGCACTCAAGCAGATCTAATGCATTCCGATTTCAGTGAGATACCAATCTTCAATCTCACAGTAATAGTAGAAATGCGTGTTGTATGATTTTTGTCCAGTGCCAAAAGAAACGATGAGAAGACCTGATGAATGTAGCTTCACAGGACTAACCGAGATTTCCTCAGTGAGCCCAGAGCCTCAGAAGGCACTTCTTTTTATTTAGCATTTAAAAATAAAAAATGGCTAAGGAGTATATGTCACTACTTTAATAGACACAGCATATTCCAGACATGTCCAGACACGTAGCTCACGCAAATGCTAACAAATAATACTTTAAGCAGGGGAGGAAGCAACCATTGTTGTCACATAGTAGATAAACAAAGAAGAGGGCGGCTGCAGGAGGAGCTGCCACCTGAAGCTCCAAGCCTCAGCTTTCCGAGATTCCCGAGCAACAGAAGGCAGGCCTCCCTGGGCTCTGTCTATAACTCACCACTTCTAGGGACACTAACTGGTCTTCAATCTTATCTCTATGTCACTACAAATGTGGAAGTTACATCTTTCAGAATGGTTCAAGATTATTAAACAGTTTAACAGGAGCATATAGGAAGATTATTAGGTCTCTCAGTTGGTGTCTAAGTATTTTTTAATTTTTGTTTTTATTTTATGGAAGCGTCTACAGGATGTTCGGGGTCTTACTACTAGATCAGACTCATAGTGATCCACCTGTTTACAGTCTCCCAAGAGCTGGAATTACAGGTGTGTGCCCCCACGCGCAGTCTCAATTGCCCTGTCAGTGCACTCTGGGGTCAGGGTTGGCATGGCAGTGTCTAAGTATTAACAATAGAGTGGCAGAAATTTATCATGGAAAAGCAAGTCTGTTTTTTCCTGATTCTGAGACAAGTTAATTAAAAATCATTCAAAATTTGCAGTTTGAAATAAATGCAAAAATCATTAGCTAAAACTATTAAAGAACATCTCAAAAATTTTTTGGCATACACATTTAAAGTTAATATTTAAGAAACCTGAACCCAAATACTTCTCTATTTTAACGTATTTAGTACAGGGTCTACAGGGTTTCACTACACAGATCAGACTTGTAGTGATCTTTCAACCTCCCAAGCACTGGGATTATAGGGGTGCACCACCACGCCCAATCTCATTCACCAGGGATCAAACCCCCAGTCTCTGTGTCTGCCTAAGTAGGTACTTTAATCTGCTGAGCTGTTTGGCTAGCTCCCCACATACTTCTTGAACAAGAGGATCTGAGTGGTAATAGAAAGTTTTAAGAGTATCTTTCATCAGAAATGTAGTTTTTAATAATAAATTGAAACTGGAGTAAATGCAAATCATATATGTATGTGTAAGTTTTAATATTTAATGCTTACTATGTATTACTTTTATACTTATATATATTACAGGTGTATAGATCTCTCATACAATGACATTATGTATATTTTATATTAAATATAATACCCAAGGACTGGGGAGATAGCTCAACAGTCTAAGTGCCTGCCTGGCAAGCGTAAGGACCACTGCCACGCTGGCTCAGCACAAAACGGCCACAGAAACCAGGCACGGTAGCACATATCTGTAATCCCACAACTGGGGAGGCTGATACAGGAGGATCACTACAAGTCTGAGCAGCAAAGCAAGACCCTGTAGCATGTAAATAAATAAATTAAATTGAAGATTTCAAAATTTTAAATATAACATTCATATTCTATTTATGTAATAACATTTATATGTTATAAGATTTATGTAATATGTATACTACATACAATTTATATTTATGTTGTAGATGTGTAAGATACATATTCTCAATACATATATTTATATGTACACATTTAAAGCTAATATATAAGGAGCCTGACCCCAACTACTTCTTATTTGCCTTTTTGAGACAGGATCTTGTTATGCAGTTCAGGCTGGACTTGAGCTCATTTTTGTAGCCCAGGCTGGTCTCAAACTCGCACTGACCCTCCTGCCTCAGCCTCCCAAGTACTGGGATTACAGCCATTTACCACAAGGCCCGGCCCCCACCTACTTCTTGAACAAGAATATTATTTCATTTATACATTAAGAGTGTATTTCCATAAGACAATAAGAATCAATGTTTAAAAGAAAACATACACAGTTGTGCTGAAATAGAAAATCTCTGTGAATATTTTATTAGTAAAGGTACACCCAAAATATACCCATGTTTTGCACAAAGCAGGTAATAATTTCTTTTTTCTTGTTTCCCTTAAACTTAATTTTAGTAAAAAAAAAAAAAAAAAAAAGCCTGCAGTATAAGGTCTTACCTATTCTTCTGTCTCAGCAGCTTAGGAGATGGAATCGGAGAACTGGGTTTTGGTGGTATCGGAGGGTGAGCTGCTGGGTTCCTTTAAACCATAAAATAGTAGCTCATTTGACCATGGAAATATAATGAATTTTAACATTAATTAGCTAAATGCATCAATTACCTACATGGAAACATCTCTTATATCTTACAATCCCCCTGGAAAGCAAACTGAAGCACCAGAATCCATTGTGTATGAACTTCAAAGATGTCAAGTGTTCAAAATATAGGTATTTTTAAAATGCATTCAATTAGATTTTTGGAAATTCTTTCCTCTTTAACTACAGCTCAGCCAGGGCATATTCTTCAAGTGGCATAAGATTTTCTGCCTATTTATTTAGCCTTAGTCAGGGTGCTTGATTCAGCGGCACATGAGAATAATGAATGGTCCTTGGGCCTTGGTGTGTAAGCCTCTTTAGGACATATGTCAGCTATCAGGTGGCTGTGAAAGCAGCAAGAGGCCTGCAATTTCATGGTCCTTGTGGTAAACATGAGTGGATGCTTTTAACTAAATCTAATTTAAATACTACCAGCATAGGTCTGTCCAATGCTAGCAAGGTATAAAATACAGTCAGCTTGACCCTCCCAGGGAAGCTCCAGTGCACTCTGTGAGTTAGCATAACTTAGTCATCAAGGAACTGGAGACGAGCAATTTTGTGCCCCTTGGTGACAACATCAGCACCCTGCCAAGGGCACGTCACCACCAGCCCCTACCCTGCCTCCTATGACCACCCTCACTTCAGAGGTTCTATGCTTTTTTTAAGTATTTTTTAAAAAATAAAATAGCAATTTAAAAAACAGCATTAGAAATGATACAAAATTTCATTAAACAAAGTAATAAGAATTCCACACTGCTTGGTGTATCACATGATGCTATCTTCAAGTTGGTTGTTTAGGTTACCAGATTTTATACAATTATCCAAGTTATCCTGCACATATACATAGATATGTCTTTTTCCTTTTTTTTGTTTTGTCCTTTTCTGCATTTGTTTTTTTCTTTCCATTGAGCAAGTGCCTTCCCTCTCACAGTATCTATTGCACCTTTCAGATTTTATTTGCTCTTTCAGGTTCTCAACACAAGCCTATGTTTGCACATGGGGGTCTGATTTATTTCACTTACTAGTTCAGTAAGCGATGAGGACTCCACAGTTCCTTGTGGCCTCTGTGGTGTGCTAGGTAGGTACATTCTCTTGAGTCAGCTGCCTGACTTACCAACTACATGACAATGGGTTGACCTGATTTTGCCTCTGTACCTCTAATAATCTTTCTGACAGGAGTATTGAGGTATTGTCAGGATGGAGTAAGACTATGGATTTATTCAAATTTCTTAGTTGGAGCTTTCCACATGCAAGATACGCTACGAGGTAGATGACATTCCTTTCCCAAAAGGCCTTCACTGTACAAATAAGTGTGTTACAGGGAGAAAGGTGGTATGTAGGAAAACAAACAGCAAGGAGATAGAATGGTGCAGGGTATATGTTATTTTATTTAGAGTGGCTTGGAAAGACCTCGCTGTAAGGTGAAATTTGAGCTGAAATCTGCAAGAAGCACAAGCAGTTCCTCAGGATACTAGAGGAAGAGGATATAACTACAGGATAATGGGAAATACCACCCTGGAGATGGCGTTTGACACTTGAGACTGGATGAGACTCCTAAGGGAGTTGGTGTAAGGAGAGGAGATGAAGAGAGGGCTAGGGGCTGGGTCCTCAGATCCTGCAGTATTTCAAGATCAAAGATATGAGAAAGAAGTAGCAAAAGAGCCTATGGAGGAGTGGCCAAGGAGAAAAGAAGAGAAAGACAAGGTTTTCTGCACTGGGAGCCAATGGAGAAAAATGTTTTGAGGGAATAATTGGCCTCCGACTGAGAGGCCAAATTAAATGAGAAATTAGCATGATTTTGGTCACATAATTGTCATTGTTAATCATAATGAAAGAAATTTTCATGAAAACATTGTGAAAGAAACATTAGAGGAGCGGACTTAGGGGAAAATGGGAAACCAGGAAGTAGAGGCAGTAAAGAAGGAGGGGAGGCAAAGAGGGAGGAGAGACATGGTGGGCCAAGGAAGGTCAGTGCCACAGGTGGATCTGATGACCAGGATGACCCGGTGACTCACAGGGCAGAACAGTGGAGAACTGCAACACAGATTTATCTCAAAAGGAGAGGAGCCTCGAATATAGTCAGATGTTTGGCCTTTGATAGAGGCATGGAGCTCATGCCCTATAACAACAATGCCAGGGATAAGATGGGCACAGCTTAAGTACATCAGATGAGAAAAAGCAAATTGAAAGACAGACCACAGAAAGCAAGGAGCTAGATCTTAGATGGTGACCAAGAGTGGGAAAAAGGAAAGGGAAAGGGATGAATGAGGAATTAAGATGTGTTATGCACATACACTAACTCCGCACAGTAAATGTAATCATAATGCCCTACAAACATGCTCTAATAAAAATAAAAAATAGAAGAGGGAAGTTTACCCAAGAAATATCCACTATGGTGGACATGATGGATATAGTCATAAGTTACCATTAGATGGGATTAATCTACGCCAGGACCTTTTCTAGGAATTTGCATGTATTAACTCCCTTAATTCTTAATACATTCCTGGAGGTAATTGCTATTTTTCTTCCCATTTTTCAGGTGAAAAGACTGAGGTGCAGAAAATGACAGAATCCCAGTGTGGGGGACACAGTGGGTATGTGAACCAGGATACTGGCTTCGCCATCCCACCCCATACTCTACTGCCTCTCAAGGGTCTTTGGACATTACCTATGGCTCAGAGGAGGTTGGCACTCCTGGAATTCAAATAAGGTTATTGGCATTGTTTTCTCTTCACAGATTCAGCAGCTTTGAGAAGAGAAGGCACAGAGGCCCTACTGAGTTAAGCTTATAGTTTAGCCAAGAGAATGTGGCAGGGGATGCCAGCATGGAGTGGAAGGGGTGCAAGGAAAGGATCCCACTGAGATTCGCTCTGGACCAGGAAGGCCATGAGGATGTGAGCAGTGAGCGACTGTGAAGAAGACAGCAGATTCCAGGGCCTGGAGCCTAAGAAAGAATGACTGGGCCTAGAGGGCTGGTGAGAGACCAAATGGGACAGGACCAGAAAAAGCTTTGGGGATGACGATTGGTGGAGTGTGTGGCTATGCACCAGGGTGAGGTTAATGGGTGGCTGAGTTAGAGTGAAGGAGAACAACACTGCAAAGGAATTAGGAAAGTGAGAGGCTGGGAGCAAGGGGCCTCTGTGTGGACACTGAAATTACCAAGTTTCAGGATGGAGGTGAAGTATTTATAAAAGACAGATGTGGCACCTAAGCCTTCAGAGAACAAGAGCAAGTGATTTGGAGATCATCAAACTTTTTGTAAGTAGTTAAGGTGGACCGGAAGTGGTAACAAAGACCACAGGAGAGGCATGCCCTTCCTCAGGTCTTGTGGTAGGTGAGATTGGGGAAAGGCAGTTCTTCGTGAAAGGAGATGGCCAGCAGCATGCCTGGGAGAAGCCATATTAAGGTCACTGAGAAGGGGCTGAGGATCTCAGGGTGTTGAGGAGGATGGATGTACAGAAGAAGGCAGACCTGAGAGTCACTATAATAGTAGGTTGGGTCAGGTGCAGAGACACATGGAATCAATAGGAATGGTCCACGCAACAGACCTTCAGTGACCCACAGGCACAGCCATGGAGGACATCATAGAATTGGCCCATGGAACTGGTCTGAAACTCTCTGGGTCACTTGCCCTTGCTCTGTGAAGACTTAGGTGCCACATCTTTCCTTCACAAATATCCTCACCTCCATCCTGATGCTTGGTAATGTCAGTGTCCACAAGAAGCCTCTTGCCCACCCCAGGCTCCCACACTGCTTTGCAGGAACTCTGGTAGATCAAGTCCTTGAGCTTCTGGGTAACAGTATGCAGCAGCAGAGCATAGAGCACAATAGGTCTCCCGAATCTTGTTTTGATGGTAGCTTTGAAGCCAGACAAAGGGCAAAATGCACTAGAATAGTTTAATTGGAAATAGACTCCCCATGCTGGCTTAGTATCAGATTTTATAGTTAAAAAATAGAAGCCCACATGTTAGATATACCGATCAAATATGAGTCTTTGGTGTGTTTGTGCAGATTGTCTGATTTAAAGTTTTCCTTCCAGGCGTAGATGAAAAGCAGAAGGTGGTGGTAAGTCCAGGGTAATAGTGCACTACATGGGGCTCTGAGTATCTGAGGCCAGGCATGAGCAGGGAAGCAAGAAGAAAAGTGGGATTACAGAACACAGAAATGGGGTAATAATAAACTCAATTTATGCCAGAGTCACGTTGATGAAATGTTAAATTTATGCCATGATAGACCATCCCAGGCCTCAAAAAGGATGGTGCATACTGACTGGGTAGGCCTGAATGGCTGGATAAAGAAAAGGAAATCAAAGATTGTTTGGTGGTGCTCAGGAAAGAGCAGTGGGCATAAGGCTTTGCGGGCCGAGAGAAAGCAGCCTCAGGCCAGGAAAGGCTTTCCCACCCTGTTGGGCAGGGGCAGGCAGTGACTTGCTGACTTGAAGTCAGCCACAGGAGCTTTCACTGGGAGCTCCGCAACAACACCACAGATGATGGAATCCAAGCTGGAGTAAGGGAAGGACAATGAGAGGAGTCACACTTGCTGTGCCAGGAGCGCAGTGCTACCCAAGCAGGGGGTTGAAAATGGAAGAGCCAGGCAGGAAGCCAGGCCTGGAGTGGTCCAGAGACAGGGACAGAGGCCCCTGATTGGAATGATTTTGATTGAATCTTGTTTAAGCTTGGAAGAGATGAGCCAGCTCTCCCCTGTGTTCTTCCCTACACCTCACAAGGGCTTGGGAGAGCTGTGCCAGCTCAGTATTGTCTGTGGCTGTTAAGAATAGCTTTGAGAAGCTAAGGGCAGGGCTGAAAAGAAACACGTGAAACCTCACAGGTTGCAGCCAAAGGCCAGAGCTAACAGAAATAACCCCATCAAAGGTGGTTTAGGGCATTTCATTCTCCCAAACTGCCTCTGCAGAGATCACTTCTTTTCATCATGGGTGTGTGTGTGTGCATGCATGCATGTGTGTGTGTGTGTGCGCGCACGTGTGTGTGTGTGTGTGTGTGTGTGTGTGTGTGTGTGAGCATGATGGTTGGCTCTGTCACTTTTGTTCCAGCTGGACTTTATGAACTCTTCTATTCCTGCAGCACAAGCCCATCTTCCACCAAGAAAAAACTGACCCTCATCTTTAATTATGACTGCAGTTTTCACTTTCGCCTGACCGGCCTCCCAGATCCCACAAATGCTTTTCATCCCAACAGTGATAAGGCAGACGGAATTTACGCTGCGTGAGTCTCAGGATCTTGTCAGTGTTTGCGGCACTTACACACATTACTTAGTTCAATCTACCACACAAGCAATGGGGAGCATATTGTTTAAACTATTGTTATTTTCACTAAGGTTCACAAGCTTGGGTATTCTCTCTGGATCCCACCTTCAGGAAATGGCTTAGCCCAATCTGCCCAGTCTCCTTGATGTCAAATTATATGCTTTATCTCTACATCATGCTCTATGCAAATAACACTACTCTAGGTATTTTCAATGAAAATCTATTTTGCCCTGAACCTGTTCCTTGCGTAAAATATTCAATAAGTTCAATGAGCTTTTATTACACAACAACTGCAATTATAATGTTGGGGCAGAGAGCAACGTATGGGCAAAACTGGACTTTCATGAGCTGTAAAAGATGTGGTGCATGCTTTCAAACAGCTGATACAGTGCCAGGCCATGTGCAAAAGAATGGTTGCTCCATGATGTTTCACTGTACACCAGTCAGAGGCTATTTTAGTAAACAGTGACAGGGCACACACACGAGACTCCAATTCCAGAGACAGTGACCTGATCCATCTGAGCTTTGCCATCAATATTCTGCTTGACCCCAAAAGGGCACTGATTCTCCCTGAACCTCTTTTGCTTTATCTGTAAAATAAAGACCCTAGTCAGGATCTTTAAATGAAAGCCACCATCTGCCCAGGAGAGGGCAGACTTGTTGCAAAGTATCCTCTATTCCATAAGGCCCTGAGCACTTGCTATAGATGACAAACCTTGACATTCACGTCCTGTACTTCGCAAATGTACCTAGCTGCTGCTAAGGTTTAAACAATTTGAAACAAAGTTTGGATTTAGAAAACATAAATTGGTTGTATGGCTCTGATGTGGTTGAGCCCCTCGGAGTTAATGTACTGGAGGCTTGATCCCCAGTGTAGTGGAGCTGTGGAGAGCCAGGGCAAGGGTTAGGTCACCAGTGTGCTGGCTCGCAGAATACACCATCAGACCTCAGTTAACAAGAGCGAGAGCTGGGGAGATGGCTCCAAGGCACAAGTGCCTGCTGGGCAAGTGAAAGGTCATGAGTTTGAACCCCGGCCCCAGAAAAAAAAAAAAAAAAGAGCGGCTTGGTTCTCAAATATATATATAGCAGAGAAATACTATTTTCATTAGAACTGAAAACTTTTTAGCATTGAAAAGGAATCTATGGCTCGAGAGATAGCTCCATGGCACAAGTGCCTGCCAGGCAAGTGCAAGGTCACAAGCTTGAACCCCAGTTCCCCCTGCCCCCAAAAAGGAATCTATTCAAAATAGATTATAGACCTACATAGAAAAAAATACTAAAAATCACTGATAAGGAAAATTTTGTGAACATTGTTTAGGCCAAGAATTATTTAATATGATAAGAAAGAAAGCATTATTCATTTAATAAAACTTAAAAATGAGACTTTGCCAAGTTAGAACAACTTTTACTCTATGAAATACATTGTTCTAGGAAAATACAAGCCTCAGACTGGGAAAAGAATTGCAAATCCCATACTTAAAGGACTTGTAAACAGACACACCTTTAAAAAAATTCTCAAAACTCAGTGATTGTGAACAAAACATAAAAATAGGCAGAAGACTGGAACTGAAACTTCGCCAGCAAAGATGTCACCGTGAAAAATAAACACAAGAGGTGCGAGATCATGCCTCTGTGAAGATGCAAATTAAAGCCATGAGGAGACAAAGTATGCTCCTATTAAAGTGGCGAATGTAATTTTAAAACTGAAAATATTAAGTGACGCTAAGGAGGCACAGCTACTGAAGCGTCACACGTTGTCAGTGGAGCCATAAGATGCCAGCCACTCTGGAAACAGCCTGACAGTACTTTATAAAGCTAACCATAATTTACCATATACTCCAGCAATCCCACTTATAGGCATTTGTTCCAAAGAAAGGCCTACATACATTTCTATAAGGGCTTGTAGCAAACATTTAAAGCATGGCTGGAAGCAACCTAAATTTCCTTCTACTGAGGAATGGAGAAATGAATGGTGCACATCCTTACAATGCAATGCTACACAGAAATAAAAAGAAGGACTTATTACCATACAGAACAGCATACATGTATTAAATAACTTTTAAAAGCACTATATTGTGTGGCCCTTTTTAGGTGACTACAGATAACAGAGAGGAGAGAGTAGTGAAAGGATAAGGAAGTACCTCCCATATACTGAGGTCAAGGACCATTCTAAGAAAGCTGTTGGTTCCTCTACACTCTACCTCCACTCCGCTTCCCTGCCCCTGGCCTGTGGTCAGTGTAGCCCTCGCATCTGCAGCATTGCACGGCCAGGCCTCCCTGGACCTCAGAGGCTTCCCGCCACAAAGCCATGGCCTCTGCCACAGCACAGTACAAACTTCCACTCCTCTGCTCTGCGGCTGCTCCAGTTCCACCAGGCATGGAGGAAAGAACCCTGACTTCTGTCACTAACACTGTCTGAGTTGTCGTGCTTTTAATTGAGGAAAATTATAAAGCCTCCTGTTTAGACAATACTAAACAGTGAAATTATTCTTTCTTAACCATACCGGTTTGGATGGTTGGGGCAGGATAAGAGACCATCCACAGGAGTCCCGACTCTCAGCTTCTTCCCCACCTCTGCCTTCGAACCCCAGCTTCCCTCCCTGATCCTGGGAAGAGCTCCCAAGGACAGGCATAGGGCATTCTGCTTTGGAACTAGTAAGAGTGTCCTCCACTTTTTATTGTTTAAATGTAAGCATTACTTAAAACTAGTGCTAGGTGACGGAGAGTTATCTAGGTTGTTCCTATAGGACTGAAAAAAAAGCATGCCATTTGCACATTCTGAATTAGAATTTTCATTTTAGTCAAGCAACACTTCAAAAGTAAAAATCTTTAAGGTCAGTATCCTTATTATGTTGAATGCTTAGAAGTAATTTAGGCATTTAGATATGATTTTTATTTTATTTATTTATTTTTCTTTATTTAGTACAGGCTGTATAAGGTCTACAGGGTTTCACTATGCAGATTTTTCTTTATTTAGTACAGGGTGTACAAGGTCTACAGGGTTTCACTATGCAAAACAGTGATTCTTCTGTTTTCAGCCTCCCAAGTGCAGGGGCTGCAGTCGTGCACTACCAGGCCCAAACTCAATTGCCGTCTCAGTGGGCCCTAGGGACAGGGCTCCCAAGGCACTAGGGACTGAACCCAAGCTGCTGCTGGGGTATGATTTTTAAATCACTACATGTTGATGTTTCAGTGAGTGCCAGAGACTCCTAACTTTTACAAAATACTCTAGTGACTATAAAAACTTTTGTTTTGATAAAAACGAAATCTGTTCTTTTTACTTAGCCTGACATCAAAGTTGGTAGAGGACTTAGTAGAGACGGGGCTTAAAATGTTGCAACATAGTTACAAAGGTCACATTTTGCCTTTTATAGTTTCAGATGCAAAAATGTAGCTCTAGTGCAAGGTTGCCATGGAAACACACTTCTCAATTAGGATTTTTTTTTTTTTTTAACCTCTAACTCTACCAATCAGCTAACTAGAAGCAAAAACCACTGAGAGAGAAGTGGTTGAAACAGAAAAGGACAAAAAATTAATAATGGCATGTAAAAAAACATAACTACCTGGTCCTATTCCTAGGTACTTATCCAGTGCTTTAATTTTATCAGGTATTACCTATTTTCTTTCCTATTTTTGAAAACAGTTCCTGATAACGAGTCACACTGGTTTTGTCAGCAGCTATAGTGGATGTGGCAGCTCCATTGTTCTCCAGAAATCAGTATTCTGGGTAACAGTCCTGACCACTCCTTCGTACTCTTTGTTAAGCAAGCACAATTAATGTGGCTTCCGCAAGTTTCTTAAGTGAACCTTACACAGTGTTTGCTACTGAAATTTCAAATCACCTAAATACATGTTCACAGGCGCTGAAATGTACCCAGATCTAATAGTGGGTTCAGAAAGCAGAAGTTACCTCAACATTCACTTTCTCTCTCTTTTTTTTTTTAAATTTTTTTCTTGTTTCAGAACTTTTGTTTGTTTGTTTATTTATTTTTATGGCCGGCTCAGCCTGCCCTGAGGGCAGGGCTGGCGCAGCATCTGGTGCCAGGGATCGAACCGCGGTCCTGGCAGCTGCCTAAGCTTTCCTAAGCCGGCGCTTTAGATCACTGAGCCATCCTGCCAGGCCCTCAACATCCACTTTCTAGAACTGTTATTCCTACATATCATGTCTCCTCTATGGCACCGTTATCTACTCTGTCACTGGCCCACGCCTAGCAAACATTACATTTCGAAGGGCTCAGGATGATGAGAAAGAGTATGAAAAATCAAGATACACACTAGTTACTGCTTCGTGTGAGCCATCTTGTCACTTTTTACAACAAAAGAAGTTGGAAAAGGAAAGAGATCACTGGCTGCAAACTTCAAATAGTGCCTTACCTTGGTGACATTTAATAATTCATACATACATTCATTTATATACAGCAAAACCCTTAGCATGTAGAGTTCAAATTTCATAACAGCACAGCACTGACTTTTGAAATAGAAATGTGACATTCTGAAAAAGTACTTAAATTCACCATAGGTCATGAATAGATAACGTCTTTGTTTAAAACCATTTTAAAATGTGAAATCTGATTTGGAATTAATGGATTTCCTGCTCCTAATAAGCATAAGATGAAGGATGAAGGCAGAGGGGGCCCCACAGGGGAAGTCACACAGTCCTGCGCACCCCGCAGTGCCCGCCCTCCCCACTGTGCTTTCACTTCCAGCCCTTGACCGCCCTTCCTTCCTACAGTCTCTCCCCTCTGCACTCTTTCTGAAGGTGAACCGCAAGCTCTGTTTCTACTGAACCTCTCATACCCCAAATGCACCCTCTCTTGCCTCTTTGTCCATGCTCCCCCACCCTATGGGGCATATTCCTACCTCTGTGCTCATCAGACCCTCAAGAAATATTTCCAGTCCAGATCCAGCCTTTATGTGTGGCTATCCTGGCTTGAAATGACTCCCTGGTGGACTCTGAGCTTTCTAAATTGAAATTGGTTCTTTTCATTCCTTTGGTTTTGGTAGCAGGAATCAAACTCAGGACCTGGACTGCTTATCAGGAAGGTGCTGTGCCAGTAAGCTAAATCCCTGGCCCTTCTGAGTTGGTTCTTAAATTTCTCTCTGTTACTACCATTTAGCAAAATATTCTTTTAACACATAGTAAGAAATGAACAACTGGAGAGAGGGAGGGAGAGAGAGAGAGAGAGAGAGAGAGAGAGAGAGAGAGAGAGAGAGAGAGAGAGAGAAATACAGAAAAATTCTTCTGGAGAAGAAGATGGGAAAGGGGAGAAAGGGAGATGGACACCAGCATATGAGTGAAAGACAAAGGCAAATAAGTTCACCATTGTGCTATTAGCTAGTATTAAAAACCAGATCCCCTCCTCCATTTTTATCTGTTTTTGACCTATTTTTATTTTATCTGGGCTTTCTGTGGTCAATGATTTTTTTTTCTTAAAACCTATTCCTTTAGAATGTACAATAATTGCTTCCACAGTCCAGCATTTATTAACAAGGTGATTTATGAAGCCTGAAAATGCACAGCATTAAAGGTAAGAAACAGAAGCTAGACTTCGAGCCCCTCCAAAGAAAAGCACTAGAAATCAAAAGCTTTGCTATCTTGTTATTATTCACTATTTCCCTTGAAAGCTGGTCATGATGTTATCTCCCATCATCAAAGAGAAGGATAGCTATTGTATTAATAACCTGTGACTCTGAAAAAACAATGGCTATTGTTATGGTTCATGTCTAGCTGTCCCCCTAAAACCTCATGAAGTCATGGGGGAAGGACTTCTGTAGATTGAGACTTGATCCATGATATTATGTGATTTAGTACTGATTTTAGTTTGAGACTTGATCCATGATAGCTGGGATTATGTGTTTTAAGTACTTCTGGGATTATGGGTGTAGCCTAAGGCAGATAGGCTGAGGTGGAGAGCCTTCATGTAATATAAAGAGAGACAGAGAGACAGACTGAAGCTGTTGCTCTGTTTCCCTGGTTGGTCAGTTGCCTCTGTCATGATTGTTGCTGTTCTGCTGCCATGAACTGGATGCTCTCTGCCCTGTTCCCCTCAGCCTTAGGCCAGCAGAACATGGACAGAAACCTCTAGTAACTGTAAACTAAGTAAACCTTTCCTTCCTTCATTTTGAGTGTCTGGTATTTGTCCCATCAACAAGAGAAAAGTAACTAAGACAGCTATTTAAATTGACAAACCAAGCCAAATAATCGCCTCTTCTTGATTCTGATGCTATGGATGCTAGCCAGTAATCATAAAAAGGAGCATTGTAACTCAGTTCATCTCCCATGTAAATCACAGCCAGCAACACATAAATAGTAAAGTCTCATAGCCAGGAGCTGCCAGTTCTGGGCAAACAGGACCACACACTCAATGGGCGAGGAAAATACAGGATGTTGGCTCAAGAATCATCCTTGCAAATTTTTATATAGCTAAAGAACTAGCTGCCTATTATAGTGACAATTTACATTAATATTACAATAATAAATGGGAGAAAAAAATAAGTTGTTTTTGAGCTAAGCAATAAGTACTTCTAGGAAAAGTGCCGGTTATTATCTATAAAGACCTTAAGAGGATACATGTGTAAAAATTGTCACTAGCAGCACTTCTATTTCACATTTCTTACTGTTTAGGTGGCCCATGAAAGGCAGCTCCAGAGAAATATCTAATTCTTCTTGGGTGAAAGGGAATATTTTAAACATTCTAGATATTTTAAAATAGAAATATTTTCATTCTTGGAAGTGCACATAATTGAAATTGTAGATGAAGTTTACAAAGGAAACTTAACAGAAGATAGATGTGGCTCCAAGTTGTGATGGTTCAGTATATGCAATAACTTCATGTACAGTTTAACATATATATTACAGACTCTACTACAGGTATGAGTAAAAAGCAACTCGAGGTCTTTTTGTCTGTTGATCAGCTGAAGATTATTCATATCCTAATAGATCTAACAAAAATTATATTGAAGAATATTTATTTCCCAATATTTCCATCATCTGGAAAGAGGTCACTAGAAGTTCAAATGGGAGATGAAATTTTTACAAAATAAACCAATCTAATATTCAGCATCTATCTAATTTAATAGTACCCCCTTTTCCATTTGTTGGAAGTAAGAAAGCATGCTGACATTCCAGCAGTTGGGACATGAAAACATTGTGAAGAAATGAAAGTTACACCATAAGAGAGATCTTTTTTCTTTCTGTGGTAGTTAGTGATGTCATAGATACTACACATTTATAACACATGCTTCTTTAAAGTCAATAGTATAAGCTCCGCTTTGTTCAATGGTAAACTCCAAAATTCTAGAACCCGGTCAGTGTTACAGTTATTGCTGATAAATACTTATTAAGCTGAACTGATACTGGCAAGCCTACTGTGACAGTGACAGAATAAGGTGTCCTCCACCTAAGCTACAGCTTTGTGTAGGTTTATTGCTCTTGAGAGCAGCAAATCAATACAAACCCACACCTGCCACTTACCTTTACAGGAAGTCGGGGGCCTACATAGCACCCAGCCATTTGGGTGCCAGCCAGCCTAGAAGCAGCAAAATGCCAGGGGCTCACACTGCAACCCTTGCTTGCATTCACCAAGTGCTATAACCCAGAGGGGGTGCTCTCTTTCTCTGCCACTGATAGGGGTTCAGTTGTGTCTCCTCTAAATTCATATGTTGAGCTCTAACCCCACCTCAGACTGTGACTTTATTTGGAAATAGGGGCATTCAGAGGTAGGATGAGGTCACAGCAGAGTAGGAAGGACACACATGCTATATAATTGGTGTTCATTTAAAAAAGGAAATTTGGGCTCAAGACAGGCACAAACGGAGAATGCTTCATGAGGGCAAAGGTAGAGGTGGGGATGACGTGTGCACAAATCCGAGGGACTCTCAGAGATTCTCCACAAGCCACCAGCACTTGGGGGAGGGCATGGAACACAGTCCCCCGCACCTCCTAGAAGGAGCTCACCCTGCTAATAATACCTTGACCTCAGACTTCTCGCTTCCCAGAACCATGAGGAAGTAAGCTTATTGTTTAAGCCACCTAGTGTATGGCAATTTGTCATGATAATTCCAGCAAACTGACACAGCCACCAACTTACTCCTTACTCAGTGGCTTTTCTGACTTCCTGATCAAGGGACTTGTAACCTTGACCTCACTCAACACTGGGCCCCATCTTGTTCAGAGCCTAGACCTGACAAGATTGTCTCCAGTTTAATCCAAAGCATTTTCAGGGATACGCTGTCAATGTCTGGCAGAAACTTCCACCCAGTGGCATAGCAATTACAGCCGACGTCTTCTGCTCACCTTCTGCTGGCTTCCGTGCTCGGGGTGGTGCTGTAACCTGGAGGGGGTGGTGGAAACCAGGACTGCCTGTTAAGAAATGACATCAGTTATAACGTGGTGCTTGAAAGGCCAGTCCCACCCTCACATCTGTCAGGAGAGGCTGGGAATAATTTGGCAATTCAAAAGGCAATGAGATTTCTTTTTTATTAGAAAGGCCTCGGAAATAAAATGAACACTATTTTATAAATAAAACAGAAAGTAGGTATCCAGACTGTCTTCTGGGTAAAGCCATTTTCTTGTTTCTCTGAGCATCAAACAATATGGATATTTGTTTAAAGAGAGATCTAAAGAAACTGGAAAAGTGTAACAGGGACACATTGAGATAGCAGGCTTATGTGTTTTTATCATGTTATTTCCCCCTATTTTCCTGGTTACTTTAACTATTTTATCATAACAATAACAACATGAAGCTAAATCCAAATACAATTTTAAAAACTAAGGTAGAAACCTCTGATAAGAATTTTGAAAACATGAACTATACAGCAAGGCTAACCTCATCCTTACCTCAACTAGAAATGTAGCTTCAAGTTATAAGGAGGCAATTTTAACTGGTAGCAATAGCCACGGCTTCTGTCAAGACTCAGATAATGAAAGCCAAAGATGCAGAATGCTCATGCTCAGAGGGTGACGGGGACTAGCAGAGGGAAGGCCTGGGGAAGTCCTTGGAGTTGGTCTGTTCCCTGAGCACCACAGGCCTGAGCTAAGCCCCCGTGGGAGTCAGCTGACTCAGGTTCTGGGTGAGTGGAAGGGAAGGAGCTCCCCATGAGAACTAACTGAAGCTGCATCTCCACACACTGAGAGAGCCCCGCTGCCTGTCTCCATGGTCCTGAATACTGTCTGGTCTGCCAGAGAGAACAGGCACTCTTGGAGTGAGCAGGACATTTAAGTGACTGACCTTAAATTTCTCTTACAACCTTTAGAGTTTTTTTTTTTTTTTTAATTTTAATGATGATAACATGTCTTTTAGGACGTAAATCAGTGATGTAACTTATTTTAGCAGACCAAGGGTAAGGGATATGAAATTTGGTAAAGGTGATTGCCATTCTGTGAGGTTCTGTAGACACAACCAGAACCATGACTACATGATACAGATCATCGGTCTTCTGTCCGCAGAGGGACTACAACAATATCATGACAAGGTCACTAAGCTCATCCACAAATACTGACCATATGCCCAGTAAAGTCCTAGATACCCATAAATTAAGTAATAATTTAAAGCAACAAGGTTTGGGTGTGCCTGTTTTTCATCTGCATCATGATTCCTTAGCACTGTGTCCTCTTCAATGCGCAAAGGGCTCGTCCCCAGCCACGCTCTGTCTCATGAAGAATATTCTGCCACTACAGAATTCTTCATAGATATATCATGGGCAGCATGTGAGAGGCCGTGCAGGGGAGGCTGGAGGTAGAGGTGACAATCACACACACACAGATGTCCTCAAAAGGGGCTATGATGCTACTTGGACATAGAATCTGCCCAATCGACACAGAGAGAAATGGCACTGGGTGCAGGCTGGTTTAAGAAGTATGGTGACATGTGGCTACATGGCCATCATTATTTCAGGGTGGTTCCTTCACTGCAGTAGGACCCTGTAAGATATGTGTTATGGTTCGTGTCTAGTTGTCCTCCAAAGCCTTTTAAAGTCATGGGGCAGGGGCTTCTAGAGTTTGAGACTAACTCATGATCCAATGGGACTGTGGATGATCCATTGGAATTATAGATCTTAATACTGTGGGGATTATGGGTGTGACTGTTACACCCAACCTGAGGCTGAGAGCCTGAATGTAATATGAGAGACAGAGAGATAGACTCTCCTTTCTTCTCCCTCTCCCTCTCTGTCTCCCTCTCCCTCTCTCTCTCCCTCCCCCTCCCTCTCCCTCTCCATCTCTCTCTCTCTCTCTCTCTCCCTCTCTTGCCACTGTTGCTGTTCCACTGCCATGCCATGAAAGGTTGCCCTCTGCCATGTGCCAGTCTGCCTTGGAGCCAGCTGAGTATGGACAGTAACTGTGAACTAAATAAACCTTTCCTTCCTTCAGTTTGGATGTCAGGTATTTTGTCCCAGCAACAAGAGAAAAGTAGCTGAGACAATATACTACCTGAAGGAGCCCACTCTTTAACATTGAACCTGCCATCAAAAACATCACCTAGAAAGGCAAAGCCCTAAAGTAACTGGAGTATGTGGAAAAGAAAGCAGGGAAAAGGACTGAAATGTGATGATGGCTGAATAGAGGCAACGGGCCCCTTGAAGAAGAAGAAGAAGAAGAAGAAGAAGAAGAAGAAGAAGAAGAAGAAGAAGAAGAAGAAGAAGAAGAAGAAGAAGAAGAAGAAGAAGAAGAAGAAGGAGAAGAAGAAATGCAACAGTGTTTCTGAACTCCGTCTGAAAGCTTTGGTGGGAGTTGAGCTGAGTCCTTAGTAAGGAACAACTTTGTGTGGGGTTGGCAAGACACAAGGGCCAGCCTACCTCTTTTTCTTCACAGGGCTGGCAGCAGGGCTGAAAACTGTGGCCTGGGAGGTGCTTGCATGCAACAAACTGCCAGGGTGCCTGTTCAATGATAAGACAACATCACTCTCCTTGGCTGACTCCTCCTACCCTTCTGGGGTGGTCTATCAGCCTGCCAGATTCCCACCTGCCCTCTCCCCACCACGAACTGTCTCAAAAGAGGGTGGAAAAGCAACCTGTAAAAATGATGCCTTAGTTTTCCCATTTTGTACACTGCAAAGCTCTCATTTAGTTACAAATTGAAGGGACAGAATAAACCAAGTTATTCATGATGATATGATGTTAGCTGTCTGAAATTCCAGCCAGCCCATTCTGGTGTGCTAAAGGTTCACCGTGTTTTGGGTCTTTTTGTTGTTGTTTTTTTTTGTTTTTGTTTTTGTTTTATTTTTTGTACAGGGTCTCACTACGCAGCTCAGACTCATAGCCATCCTCCTGTTTCCTGCCTCCCAAGTGCTGGGATTATAGGTGTGCACCACTGCACCCGGACTCCCTTGCCAGCTCAGCGAGCTCGAAAGCAGGGTCGGTGCAGCAGGCAGGGCCAGGGGCTGCAGAAATAGTTCAGCAATCTAAGTGCCTGCTTGCTTAACAAGTGCAAGAATCCAAGTCCAACCCACAGTACCACATTCCATACTAGCCCTGAGACCAGGTGTTATGGTGCACGCCTGTACTCCCAGTGCTGAGAGGCTGAGACAGGAGAATCACTATGAGTCTGAGCTGCGTAGTGAGACCCTGCACCAAATATATAAAAGATTTTTTAAACAATTAAAAAAAGAAATAATGTTAAAATCATATCATTTTAAGTTTCCACTTAGCATTCATTAATATATGCAGAGCCATAAAAAAAAGCCCATATTGAGCGCCTAATTTGGGTTGCTTATAACTGCCAGTCGAACATGGGAGGGAAATATATCTCATCTACGTGGTGAGCAGACCTAAGATTTCATGACGTCATTTACTCTAAAGGAAAAACTGCATACGTGAGGGGGTTGGGGGAGGAAATGAAGATAGTGGGGAGCAGAAGGATCTGAAGAAAAAGAAATTCCATGGAGAAGAAAACTGAGTCTAAATTAAAAGAAAAGGGGAAAGGGATAAGCTAAGCTCTGGTGGTTAAATAAAGTGAGAGTCAACAAGTATCTTCATCTAAAGTCTGGCCAGTAAATATTCAAGCCATTGCAGGACATCTTGTCATCTATAACAAGCCTTGCAAAAGCATAAGGTAGGGGCCATACTACAAAGATGAAGTGGTGGAATTATTTCCATGGGAGACTGTATTTTAGAAATAACAGTCTTTATTGCCACAAGACTGAGCCTGGGACCCATACAGATTGAAACGGAGTCAAGCTTGGCCCAGAGTTTTGTTCTGCATTTGTTTATATACTACACCCCCACTGCCAGGGTGACCACAGTGGAGTGCTGTGCCTACCGGTGTAAGGTTTGGCAGGTTGTCACTAGAACAGGTTATGGCTAGGCATGGGAATTTATGGTAACCGATGGCTTGACTCTACTTCCTTTAATTAGTTCTGCTTTTCTCCTTATCATTTTTCATGTTTATCAAGTCTTGACATGGCTGGGGAAGAAGTGAAAGATTGGGGCAATTTAGGGAAGGTCATATAGGGTTGACTCTGCCCAGGTGTCCCCTTATCTGTAAAATGCTCTGGGCAAGGTCACACACAGTTGATTCTGCCTCAGTATCTCCTATTTTTAATGCTAAATTTGGAAGCTAAACTAAAGACTCTTTGGCTTAGGATGAAAATTAACCTAATTAACCTATAGGGAATGGGCTGCCATCCTGTACAAATATGCTTGGGGCTTCAGGTTATGCCCAGTATTCAAAGAAACTAACTCTTGGTAGGATCTTTCTAATACTTAAGAACTAAAGATGTATCTTCGTGGTGGAGTGCCTAGCTGGAATGTGCAAGGCCCTGGGCTCACATCATAGTGCAGAAACAAAGAAGAAAAGAAGAAGAAGAAGAAGAAGAAGAAGAAGAAGAAGAAGAAGAAGAAGAAGAAGAAGAAGAAGAAGAAGAAGAAGAAGAAGAAGAAGAAGAGGGGGGAAGAAAAATGGGGCGAGTGGTAGGGAAAGGGGGGGAAGTACATACGACTTGCTCGCATCCGATGATCTAAATGTTGATATACTTCTGGTGGGAGAAAGGAAAAAGTTTGAGCAACAGCAAAAAATTAGTTAATTCTTGCATCTACTTGTAATTGTACATGAATTCAGGATTATTACTGTGAAAAGTTAGAAATCATTTAAAATAAAGCATCATATATCAAAATATCTAATAAGATAATTTCAGGATACTTTTAAGTCTTGTGTACTAGATTCCAAAGGAAATTTTTCATTTCAGAAAATTCAGTATTGGTTAATCCTAGTATGTTTAATTCACTGGGTTCAGTAATTGCCCTCAGCGGTAAGAACGTAAGATTTGCTCATGCATTTATTGGGCCATCTTGCCATCAGGACACCTATGAGGCATGATCAGAGGATTTGCTGAGTGTTGAGATCGCACAAATGTTTTACAGTGAAGGATGCACGACATTAATCCTTGCCAAAATATTCATCTTGCTTCAAACATGCGTATCCTGTCTCCCTTGCAATACTTTCTACAGCAGGTCTGGAAGGCCTCTGTGGTGGATTGGTAATGGATGGTCAACTTGTAACATTGAGGTGAAATGAATCTTCGTGGTTCTAGGAATGGAGGCCCCCTGAAGATAGTTTGAAGCAGCACAAACAAGAACTGGAGAAGAAGAAGTTCAGGCGCTGTTAAGGAGCCGTTGTTTGCCCTGGTGCTGTGTGTTCCTGGAGGAGCTTGTTGCTCTGAATTTCCTGAACTTGGCTGTCCTCATCATCAGAGAAGCTCAGAACCTTGTCCCTGAGGGTGGCTGTGGCACCTTGGTGGGAGAGCTCTAGTTCTACCTTTGAATGTCGCTTCCTGGATCCAATATAGATTCCTCAGCCTTTTAAGCACAGCTCCCTCATGACCCTGGGACACAGACTTTGCAACCTCCACCACTGACCCTGGGACCTTCCCAGCATAGATCAGTGAAACAGGCCTGTGTGAGACACTGTCCTAGGCTCTTGACCTCCAGTTGGACATGCGGGAGGCCCTGTTATGAGTTCTAGAGTTTCAGCTAGACTCATGCCGGATATTAGGATCCAGGCCCTCAGCTGGATTCTTTTCTTTTTAGTGTGGAGATACATTTCCTACATTCTCTTTTGAATGACTCTTGAGTAATTATTATAAAATAATTCTATAAACCATGTATCCTGCAGTGTTTTCTTTCAAACCCTAACCACAACATCCTCTTTCATGACTACTGTCCTTAGTTGCAATATTGTGGCTGGGCTGTGACCTGAATCAAATCAAACATTCACCTTTCATGGTCGTTTTGACTTTTGGGAAAAAAACAGAAGTCACACTGTGCAAGATCCAGAGAATAAGGCTGATGCACTGTAATGTTGCTATTTGGTGGAAATAAAGTTCTAAATACATTCAGAGCATCAAAGTAGTCACAGAAAAAGACCCTCACAAAAGTGTTCCAGGACTGCCTCAGAAAGTGGCAAAACCGCAACAAAGTGGGTTTAAAATGAGGATGTTTTGAGGAGAATTAAACACAATGTCTCTTTTTGTGTAATAATTTTTTCAGTTTTTATTTAAACTTTCCCAACATTTTTATCACACCTTATAAATGTGGTTAGAATGACAATCTGAAATAATGAGATTTTTAAAGCTAGACCATATTTTATTCTACCCATGAATAGGAATAAAGATTTTGCTCCTTCAGATGAAGAATACAAATGGCAAATAAACACATGGAAATTGTTCAACATCATTGGTTATTTGAGTGATACAAATTTTAAAAACACTGATATTTCCTCTTACCCCAGAAAGAATAGCTATTATAAAGAAATCAACTAATAACAGATATTGGAGGGGTTGTGGGGAAAAAGGAATCCTCCACTACTGATAGGAGTGTAGAGTGGCACAACCAGTATGGAAATTAGTGTTGAGATTCTTCAAACAACTAGAATTAGAGGTCCCTTTTGACCCAGCAATTGCCCAACTGGATATCTCCCCAGAAAAATTAAACACATCATACCACAGAAATATACGTGTACCCATGTTTATGACAGCACAATTTGTAATAGCTAAATCTTGGAAATAATCCAAGTGCCTATGAACTGAGGACTATGTAAAAAAGATATGCTTTTATTTATTTTTTTAAATTTTTTTTTCTTGTTTCAGAACTTTTGTTTAGTTATTTTTATGACCGGCTCAGCCTGCCCTGAGGGCAGGGTTGGCACAGCATGTGGTGCCAGGGATCGAACCGTGGTCCCTGCAGCTGCCTAAGCTTTCCAAACAGACGCCTCAGACGCCTTAGACCACTGAGCCATCCCGCTGGGCCCTATGCTTTTAAATATAATGAAGGTAAGCTGGGCGTGGTGGCACATGCCTGTAATCCCAGCACTCGGGAGGCTGAGGCAGGAGGATCGGTGTGAGTTTGAGACCAGCCTGGGCTACAAAAGTGAGTGCAAGGCCAGCCTGAACTGCATTGTGAGATCCTGTCTCAAAAAGACAAAAAATAAATAAATAAATAAATAAATAAATAAATAAATAAAATGAAGGTAAACTGAGACTTTTATGAGTAAATGGATGCAACTTAAGACCATACTCATATGTGAACTAAATCAGACCCCTATGTGTACACATCATACTGTCTCACTGCTAAGAGAAGCTGAATGGATAGTCCAAGATGTACAATCAGTGTTGTGAACCGGGAAGAAACTGTTCAAGTGAAAAGACAGACTGTGGTGGGGGAAGGGAGCAAGGAAAAAAGAGGAACAGAAAAGAATACATTTATACACAAGATAGGTAAGGTTGTTATGCAGCCAGTTTCTCTTAATTCATTAAAAGAAAGATTTGTACTAATATTGTTGGACAAGATGCCATGCCTACATCTTGTATGCTGAAAAACTACTGTGAAAACAATAATACACAGGGCCCAGCGGGATGGCTCAGTGGTCTAAAGCGCCTGTTTGGGAAAGCTTGGGTGGCTTCAGGGACCACTTTTCGATCCCCAGCACCACATGCTGTGCCAGCCTTGCCCTCGGGGTGGGCTGAACCAGCCATGAAAATGAGTGAATAAACAAACAAAGGTTCTGAAACAAGAAAAATAAAATAAAATAAAATAAAAAATTAAAAAAAAATAACAATAATACACAATGTGTTAGTTACGGTAACCCTCCTACTAACCTGTTTTGAAACTGATTTATTATTTTTTTCCTTTAAAAATATTTGTATATGAACTAAGAGAAAGTAGTTGTTTTTATAGTCTAATAGTCCATAATAGTAGTGGATTATCAGCAGAATGGGTAATTCCAGCAGCTGTCGATTTCAGCCTTTTACAGTTCAGCATATTAAGATGGCTTTATTTTTAAAAATTTATTATTATTATTATTATTATTATTATTATTATTATTATTATTATTATTATTTACAACAGTTAACACATTGCATAATGTTGTCTTCATCATAGTTGTTCAGAATATGAAATGCAGACATGATTTCTAATGACGTCTAAACATCGTTAGTACAGATATTCCTTTTCATCGCACAAAGAGAGAGTAGCTGTATATTTGGTCCAATAGTCCACAGTGTTTGGAAAAGTTATCATGTCTGCATCTTGTATTCTGAACAAGTACTATGAAGACAATATGCATTGTGTTCATTATTGTAGCTGTCCTACTAAGCTGTTTTGAAACTATCTCATTGTTATTTCTTTCTCATTAAAATTAATCAAATTTTAAAGGACCAAGAAACATATTTATATATGATAAGCATTTATATAGAAAGAGACCTCATGTTTAAAAAAGAATTTATAGGAAGACATTAAGTGGGATAGAAGAATTATAAGTAAATAATTAACACTGAGGAAATGACTGTACTTCAGAAAAGTTAGTGGACACTGGTACCTGTTGGTTTGTTGGCTATCCAAGGTTTTGGCTTTAGATGTTTTGGCAGTATCATTTCTCTCTGAGATCCTTTACAAAGAAACAACAAAAGGAAGCTATAATCAAAATAAAATTGCTGGCAAAGAGTTCAAGCTTTTTTCATGCTATAATTGCTTCAGAACATAACCTTTCTCCTAAAAATATCTGTTTTTCAGGTGTTACATTTTACAATATTTTACAGCAAAAAATAAAGGGACATATGACAAAATCTACTGACAAGTCTCTTTGACAGTCTGAATTTTAAAAGCATGACTACATGTTTTTCTCATTGATTCACTGAGCATTTGACTCAATTATTTTTATATTGCATTTTTAACAACCTCTGTAATTAAATGATAATATTTCCCATGTCAGTAAAAGGAATCAATGGTATTCTTAGATATTTGTTTCACTTTTGTGGCACAAGCAATATTTTGTGCTTGTTGAACTCTTTTACTCTTGAGTAAGAAAAAGATTAGCAAGCTTAACATTTAGCAAGCTTAACTGCAACTAAGTTGGGATCTCTTGACTGAGTTATTGATAAATAATGTGGGCAAAAATGTTATTTATCACTTCCAGACCTGCTATAAAACTGTCTGCAAAATTTTTCATGCCCTTTTCTCCCCACTCATGATAAAGCTCTGAAGGAATTTAGGTCTGTGAGTCATTCCATAGACCCCAGCAAATATCAGACTCACAGACGTCAAGCAATTCTGTTGTGTTAAATCATCTAGATTTTGGGGAGCAAGGAGTAAATCTGTTTCTGTTTTGATAAATTAGTTTTCTTTGACTGATACACTTAATGAATAGGCCCAAATGACCATCAGAAATCTTAGTCCATTTATCCTAAAGTCTCTTCAAATTTTTTCTTTTTCTTTTTTTCTCTTTTTTTAAATTGAATTTTGCATTTTTTTCTTGTCTAAACAATGTTGCCACAAACATTTATTCTCAATGAACTGAGACAAAGTAGCTATTTATCTATTTTATATAAATGTATCCTTGTGTATACATATATACATATGTATATTTTTCTTTTTAAAGTTTCTAATACTAGGAGAAAATATCATACCATGTCTTATAAGTAGATTGTAAGTCTGAGGTACAGCATGAATTGAGAATTCTAGGACAAAATTCAGAAACAGGGCCATCTCATGCCCCAGTAATGAGGTCTCCTGACTGCAGCCACTGCTCCCCTTTGCTTGCCTGAATCAGATAGGAAGATTCTTCATAAGACCTGGATCTGTCTTCTGGAACATTCTGCCAGTTGGCAGAAACTGGGATATAGCAAAGTGAAACAAGAAACGCAAAAGGAGCAGACTCCCCTGATGACTACATACTATGATTCGGCTGCCACTTTCCCTAAGCTTTCCCTTTCACTATCCACTTCAGGGTAAGACTTCATACCAAACATCTCTGCCAAGACAGATACTGATCACCTCTCTCAAAAAGTCACGTGGGAAAATATGACTTGATGTCTTCACTGTCATAAAGTAAAAATAATTTCAGCTCCTAAATTTCATTTTAACCTGTAGCTCAGCAACACAGTGCCAGCCTGGCAAGCATGAGGATCTGAGTTCAAGTCCCAGTAAAAAAAATAATAAATAAATAACTGAAATATTAGATGAGGGCTAGGAAACATATTGAACTTTGAGTCAACTTCAAGATAGTTTCTGTTTATGGTACAAAACATCATAAACTAATATTAACATTGAAGTGAAGGATGATGAACTTGTAACACTTCAGAACTATGTATTCTCTGCAGAGTACTCACAGTACAAGAGGAATCCTAAAATTGTGTCTAAAAATTCATGTCATGAGGTGATCTTTGGGCCAAATACTTGGGTAATGTCCTTGCGCTAACTCAAGGCACATAAGCCCTAAGATGTTTAGATTTCAACTACTTTGCCATGAATCACTATGACTAAAATGTGAAGCAATCTGAAATCTGAAAAGTTCCCAGGATCTATACTAGACTTTACAGTTACATAGGAGATAGGAAATTTTTTAAAAATCCTTCACAACTACAGAGAAAAATAACAATTCATTTAAAGCAAACAATTTTAATATAAAATAATCTCAAGGTGATTTATCGCATCAAAAATAAAGTGAAAGGACCTTGTAGATAGCTCAGCAGATTAAAGTACCTATTTAGGCAGACAAAGAGGTGTGGGCTTTGATCCACAGCCTGCCATGGCAGCCCCGCCCCCACAGCTGTGTGAGAAATACCACTTAGAATAATAAAAATAACTACTCTTCACTGATCATTTCATAATTTTTCTCAAACATTAATTTAACATAAAGAGAATCATTTTCATTTTATAGATGAAGAAATGGAGCTTAGAAGAAGTTAGATGATTCGCTCTTGGCCACACAACTAGGAAGTAGCTCTATCTTCAACGTTTCCTCACTGGGACTAATTTCATCCGTCTGGTTATATAGCAAAACTGACCACAAAAGGCTCTCACAGGGTGACATATCTTTCCTCCTTTCTGACTTATCTCAGTTGCTTCCATACCACTAAGGGAGATGTCTGCGAGCAGTAACAGAGAAAATGTTAAACCACTATTCTAACATATGTATGAACCTTTAGTTGCTGACAGAGATTAGCTCTGTATTTGCCAACTTGCAAGGTGAAATAGTTGAATTTTATAGTTCAGGAAACAGGGAATAGCTAAGTATACTCAAAAGAAATGTTATACCACAACTGAGCACTAGAGGGCTCCATAACCTACATTTTCCATATCAGCACACCACCTTCAAGGTTTGGACTAGTGTATCATGCTACATGCATTACATACACTTCATATTCTTACTCCAATTTGTAAAAATAAAATAAACTTTCATGTCAAAGCTCAGTATTTTTCCTATGTTAGCTATAGGAAACTATAGCTATAGCCTATAATCTTGGGCACATACAACAAACTTTTTTCTTTCTACAAGGGTGACAAGACAAAGTCCAAATCTAGTCAGTGGTCTTTGGTTAGTGTAATTGACTTCAAAGTCATGTGTCTATACGCTTGAAATGCCAATCAATACAGGCATAATCTGAATATTAGGTATGTAAGATGCTATGAATTTCATGTTTGCTTAAAATCCAATGAGTGTCACCTTTGCAGGTCTTTAGCTACAAGGAGTGAGTTCCCCTGGCAACAATCTTGGGTTTACATTGTGCCTGCCTTCTGTTAAAGGTGTTACCTCTGCCCATTTCTTATGTGTCAGAACATGATTCGTGAGATTTGCAGTTCAATCCGAGCAGAAGTCTCTCAACTTTTCCTATAAGGATGAGCCCTTTCTCTGTATATAAAAGAGGGAACTAACAAAAGCCACAGTGCCATGGTCCCCTTCTGAGTTGTGCTGTGACTCTAGTGCTGGAAAAGTAGTTTCTAAAGAGCAGACACCTCTATCTTACAGTGAATTAAAACTTCTGTATTATTAAAATTCACAGTCTCTCCATAAATTATTATGCACAAATTATTTTTTCTCCACCATCAAAAGGGAAGAACCTAATGTTGAAACATGAACCATTCACGTTTACAAAAACAAGCATATTCTTCATTTTTCATTGACCTACCCATGCTTTGCCCATGCTGTCTATACTCAAATCAGGATTTCTCAGATGTTTTCAGATCAGCCTAGCATTTCCTAAAACCAGGCCTTGAGGTAAACAATATAATCGAATCAAGATTTTGTAAGCTGTGAAGAAGGTAATTTAGTCCTTTGAGCTCTCTCTCCTTGGAGATAAAAATACTAATGGCACAAAAGCTTGTTTTAGTAAACATGTAAATATGTCATAGCTTCATGAGAAATTGAACTTAATATGTTAATACATGTTAAATACACAGAATATGTACATGCTTTACATTTAGATAGCTCAAAAGCACTTTACCTGTCCAAAGTGTCATCCGATCTGTACCGACTAAGTACAGCTTTTGGTTCATCTTTTCCATTTATTTTCCTGTATCAAAAAAGTTACCAAAAGATCAGCTAAATGACAAGAAATTAATATACACTCTAGTATACATACACATTTTTTTAACTTATTTAAGCAGAAAATATACAGATTTGGAATATACAATCTCCTAAGGTTTTGACTTAGACAGAATAACTTACAGGAAAACCCGATTTCCAATTATAATAAAATATTCTGCTCTGGCTCTATCTGCAACCACAGTGTATATTCAAACTGGAGATATGACTACACAAAACAAGCAAAATGATTAATATCGAACAATACTCATATCAGTGTTGCATATTTTTGCATAATAGCAATTCAGTCTGCTATCTTTTCTTTACAGAGATTTTATTTATGTACTTTTGCAGAGTTAGCAGTGTCAATGGTCTACCCAATGAGCTTAATCCTAAATTGTTTTATTTAGCATTCAGCACCGTGGACAGGGTTAAAAAGATTACAATTCAAAGGCAGAAGGAAAGAAGGGATGGGAAAGAAAGGGAAGAAAGAAACATAAACACTCAGGAAAACATGAAAGTGAGAGGTGAGAGAAAGGGTAGGTAGCAAAGGAGAATTCAGGTCACCAGGCAATGCAGGAGAGAAAGACAAGCAGAAATAATGGAGAGAGGGGAGAAAAAAGGCAGATGATAAGAGGCTCTGAAATAGGAATTATGGCAATGGTAGCAGTGAAAATGTCCTGATCCAACAGATCAAACAAACAAACAAACGAAAAAAGCCTATTTAGTGCCTCTTACAGCCCTGCAGCATAGGGCAAGAAAGCTCTTTGAGAAGTTGTGCACGATTCTCTTTGAGAAATTGTGCACGGTTTATTTTGTTTGCACTTAAACCATCATGTGGAAGTGATACACCAAAAATGCTGAATCAGAGAAGTTAGCAGGACTGAACATTTGAGATTTAATTTTAGGTGATGTGCTATGTTTTCACCATACAAAATTTTAAAGGCAATCTGAAAAGCATTCTTCTGATGCCTGAAAGTCTAGAATGAAGAAACTATGGATGTTACCCACACAGGATTAGAGGGCCACAACAGATGCACACATTCAACAGCAGAAAAGAGGTTTAGGTAAAGAAAGCTGTGTTAGGAAGGCTGAATTTTGAATATAAGAATCAGAGAACAATTTATGGATGAGATGCAGTTAGGCCTGAGCTTCAGAGGACAAAAGACCAACATCCTCAGAGGTACAGAGAACGGTGTCAGTGAAAGCAAGAGAAAAACCCACAAAGCTTTTCCAGAAAGCTTAACGTGAACTCCTGGAATGGTTCTCTTCCTTGTGTCTTCTGTGTACACAAGGTCATCTGACAGCCCTCAGAAACCTGGGAGCCCCAAGCACTTCTCCTGTGACCTATAAATAACATTAAAGATGGCCTGCCCACAAAGAGCAGGGCAGCGTCTCCTGACAGCTGATAAACGATGCCACTTGTCATTTTTGTGCCTATGTGCAGCAGCTATGTTTTTTTTAGCTTCCTCCAACAGCCACTGTGGATCACCAGTTACTTACTGGGAACCCCACATCCTGGTCCATGTAGGTGTTCTTACATTCATGGCAGAAGATCCATGAGCCCAAATCGTAAACTTTTATCTTGCAAAGTGTATTTTAAAGGGGCATTGGAGGGCAATGAAAACAGAGAGGAGGGAAAGACTAACTTGGCCCAAATGATAGATTTCACCAAGCAAATAGTTTCTCGTGTGAGTTTTGAGGCTTGAAGGGTGACAAGGAAAGGCTTCCCAAGTGGGCAAGGCTGGCTGGAGAACAAGGAGTAGGGCAAGAAGCACTCCCGGCAGGAGTGACGGTGTGTGCAAAGAGCTGGCCTGAGCAGGGGCTGGAATAACTCAGTCCCATCATCTTAGATCATAGCTTCCGACTGTGCACAAACCAAGACAGACCGTTTGACTATGTCAGGTAAGGTGTACAGCACAAATAGGGCCTGTGGAACACCTGCTGGAAGGGCGACACTGCGATGAGAACTTTGGAATAAAAACCAAGCCCTTGCTTCCATAGAGCTTGCATTCTAGTTGAAGGTGGGGAAGGGGAGAAAATGGAAGTAAATTAACACAATATAGCATGTCTTCCTTTAAGTGCTAGGAAAAATGAAGCCAGCCACATGGGTCTAAAATAATAGCATCTTTTGAGGGCCCTGCTCCTTGTGGGCATATCTTTGACATTAGTTATAAGTAACAGCAGAAGTGCTTGGGGCTTACAGACTCTTGTTACCAAAGATAAAACCCTGATATGCTGCATCAGCAAAAGTGCTAGTCACAAATAGGACAATGTCAGGGAGTTAGTACAATTTAAAATGTAAATTAAATATAGAAACCATTAAGATACTGTTATTTTAAATCATACATACAAGGATAATTTCCATTGTCACACTCTAAACAAGGGTCTATGTTCTTTAAAAATTCTAGGGAAAGGGATACAGCATGAAGTGCACAGTTCCCATTGATGACGAGACTCAAATAATCAGCTTCTTTTTGTTGGGTAGTGGATGAAGGACAACTGAGAAAAAGCTACAGTGTTCAAAACAGTGAAGACTGAGGAGACGTCACAGGTAGAGTTTGCCAAGCCACAGGACACTAAACTGGATGAATTAAACCTGGCAGAGGGAAAACAAAATGACTGCTCTGTGAAGACGATGTTAAGCATGGCATCTTTATTTTTATTAATTTATTGTTTTATGTATTTGGAGCAGGGCCTCACTCCACAGCTCAGACTCATAGTGATCCTCTTGTTTTCAGCCTCTCCAGCACTAGGATTACAGGCATGCATCACCACACCCAGACTCAGGGGTCAGCTCAGCACACCTGGGGGCAGGGCCAGCACAGCATGTAGTGCCAGGAATCTAATCCCAGTCCCTGTTCTTGTCTAAGCAGGTACTTAGTTCACTGAGCTATCTCTCTGGCCTGCACGGCATCTTTAGAACAGGTCAAAATTATAAAATACTTTTAAAAATTTGAGAGAAATTCAAGGATAAAATTTGAATAATGGGTATATTTAAAGTCTTAATTTTTCAAACTCCACACTCCTTTACTAAGTATCTCTCAGTGACAAACAGACTCAAGCTACTGGACCAGATGAAACTTGACCTTAATAAATATTTAAGTTCTACTGATAGGTGTGGCTGTTTTTACATGTGTCAAGAAAATGTGTTCTAACAAGAATAATATCTCTTCATTTTATCAATGTGAGATTTACATTATTATAATTATGAGTTTTATTCAACATTACCTTCTAATTTGCATTTGTTAGTCTATTTGCCCCTTAGGATTTTATCACAAGCTCAAGAGTTTAAAAAGCAATGTCTGATCCCATAAAATGAGTAAAGTGGTCAATTCTGTATCATAGGGTTCCTCTGTTAGTAGCTTAAAGATGCCTTATCTGGTCATGTTTTTATGAACAAGTTTTTCCCTGCCCTCTAGGCCATAATTCACTAAGGTAGACCCATATTAACTATGTTCTTCATCCAAGCTGCTGTTCTGAGAGATGGAGAAATATAATTTCCTCATTGCAGATCCACCTTCACATGCCCAGAAAGCCTGAGGCTAGCCACAGATAACCAGCTGGCTTGAACAAGTCTTCTCTCAGAACCTCTATCTCTGTGTTTCTGCTGGTATAACTTGTCTGCAACGCCTACCTGTGCAAGGCATCATGGGAGTTATGCCTGTTGAGTGCCGCCTTCCCATAATTATCATCTCTGCCAAGAAAAACAAAGATTATATCAAATGAAGTCACCACAAGCATGAAAGAAGAGACAGGGAGAGCTCACTATTTCTGGCAAGATTAATTTATTTTATTTCAGGCATAAGAACACAACTGTGAATGTGTTTTAACTCATCACCACTTGGAAGAACATGGTGAAATAAACAAGTTTGTCAGTATAAATGATCATTTATCCCATAAGATTTCCACATGATTTAACAGTGAACCAGTATCTTGTTTTGTTTTGCTTTGTTAGATTAGTTTTGCTTGAGTATGGGAACATAGCATCTACCTTGAAGAGTTCTTTCCTTTAGAAAGACAAGTACAAAAGCTTTCTACAAATATTGTTCAGTTAAGCCCATTGTGTTCATACAGTTCAAAGGACTTAACAATTTTCCTTGTCAGAATATAAGAAAGCAACAGTGTTCCTGGTTAAGGAGATCACTCATAGGGTAGCCCGTTTCTGAACCATGAGAATAGAATATTGCTGTGGGTCCTTAAAATGATTGTATGAGGGGGCTGGAGAGATAGCTCAGTAGAATAAGAGCTTGCCTGGAAAGTGCAAGGGCCTGAGTGCAATCCCTGGTCCACCTCCCCCCGCCAAAAAAAATTGTGGCTACTAAAAATGACCATATGAATTAAGCAGGAATGACTGCCCTCTCCAATTCAGAGAAAAAATAATTAATTGGTCAGAGATTATGTGGTTTTCTTAAATCCACCAGATTTGCAAATGATAGAAGTGGGTTGAAGATCCCTATCTTGCTATGCCAAACATTTGCTCTACAACAGACCTTTACACATAAAATCCCAAAGCCATGTCTTTACTTGGTAAGATGAGCTTGGAAGTATGAGCAATTTCAGGAAACGTCAGACAATTAGAA
>PVJA010010490.1:0-57325 GCA_004027025.1 Myocastor coypus | reverse complement strand
GGTCTTTGAATTTTGGAACCCTAATGGTTTTTAGTTCTTTGTAGATTCTAGATAGAAGACTTTTGTCTGAATACTTATTAGTTAAAATCTTTTCGAAATTTGTGGGTCGTCTTTTCACTTTGTTAGTGATTTCCTTTGACATGCAGAAACTTCTTAGCCCGAGGAGGTCCAATTTGTTGATGCTTTCAAGTGTTAAATGTGCAATTTGATTTCTATTCATGAACTTCTTGCCTACTCTGATATCTTCAGGATTTTCCCCCACTTTCTCTTCCAGGAGATTTAGTGTTTCTTTTTTAAGATTTAGATCTTTAATCCATTTCGACTTTATTTTCATGCATGGTGATAGACTAGGGTCAAGTTTTAGTTTTTGGCATGTAGAGAGCCAATTTTTCCAGCACCATTTGTTAAAGAGGCTATCTTTCTTCCAGTAAACGTGTTTGACCCCTTTCTCAAAAATAAGGTGGCTTAAAAAAAAAAAAAATAAAAAAAAATAAAAGGTGGCTGAGTGTGTTTGTATTTGTTTCTGCATCTTCTAATCTATTCCATTGATCCTCAAGTCTATTCTTTTGCCAATACCATGCTGATTTTATTACTGTAGCTTTGTAGTACAACTTTAGGTCAGGAATTGTAATGCCTCATGTTATACCTTTGTTACCCAGAATTGTCTTTGCAATTCTGGGTCTTTTTTTGTTCCAAATAAATTTTAGGAATGACTTCTCCAGATCTGTGAGGTATGTTGATGGTATTTGGATAGGAATTGCATTAAATCTGTACAACAATTTAGGGAGTATGGCCATCTTCACAATGTTGGTTCTTCCTGTCCAGAGCAGGGAATATCTTTTCATTTTCTGAGATCTTCTAAGATCTCATTTTTCAGAGTACTGTAGTTTTCATTGAAAAGGTCTTTTATTTCCTTACTTAGGTTGATTCCTAAGTATTTCATTTTCTTCAATACTATCATAAAAGATACTGTTTCTCCTTATGTTCTCTCTCAGTGTGTTTGTTATCTGTGTAGAGGAATGCTGTTGACTTTTGTGTGTTGACTTTGTAACCTGCCATGCTGCTGAATTTGTGTATTAATTCCAGTAGCTTTTTGGTGGAGTTCTTTGGGTCTTCTAAGTAGATTATCATGTTATCTGCAAATAGTGAAACTTTTACTTCTTCTTTATCTATTCTTATTCCTTTTATTTCTCTTTCTTGTCTAATGGCTGTAGCTAATGACTCCAGAACTATATTGAACAGAAGTGGCAATAGGGGGTATCCTTGTCTTGTACCAGAGTTGAGAGTAAAAGACTTCAGTTTTTCTCCATTTAGAATTATGCTAGCTGTTGGATTGTTGTAGATGGCTTTTATCAGGTTGAGGTAGAGGCCCTCTATTCCAATTTTCTGTAGGACTTTGAACATGAATGAGTATTGAACTTTGTCAAAGGCCTTTTCAGCATCAGTTGAGATTTTCATGTGATTTTTGGTCTTGGCTTTATTGATATAGTGTATAGCATTTATAGATGTGAGTATATTGAACCATCCTTGCATCCCTGGAATGAATCCTACCTGGTCGTGACGTATAATCTTCTTGATGATTTGTTGTATTCTAATGGCTAGGATTTTATTGAGAATTTTTGCATCTATGTTTATGAGAGAAATTTGTCTGTAGTTTTCTTTTTTAGTTACATCTCTTTCTGGTTTTGGTATCAGTGTAATACTTGCCTCTAGGAATGATTTTGGAAGGATTGCTTCTTTTTCAATTTCATTAAAGAGTTTGAGGAGTATTGGGGTTATGTCTTCTCTAAATTTCTTGTAGAATTCAGAGGTGAATCCATCAGGTCTCGGACTTTTCTTTGTCAGTAGGCTTTTTATTATATTTTGTATTTCTTTGGCTGTTATTGGGTTATTGAGAGTTCTAGTATCTTCTTGATTCAGTTTGGTAATTTGTGCTTTTCTAGGAATCTGTCCATTTCATCTGTGACTTCAATTCTATGAGAGTAAAGATTCTCAAAGTAGCTATTTATGACCCTCTATATTTCTGCTGGGTCAGTAGTAATTTCACCCTTTTCATTCCTTATTGCTTGAATTTGAGTCCTTTCTTTCCTCTTTTTGATGACGTTAGCTAGGGGCTTATCAATCTTGTTTAATCTTTCAAAGAACCAGCTTTTGGATTCATTAATTCTTTGTATTGTTTTCTTTGTCTCAACTGAATTGATTTCTGCTCTAATCTTTATAATTTCCTCCCGCCTTTGGGCTTTGGATTTCGTTTGTTTTTCTGTTTCTAGTTGGTTTAAGTGCTGCATAAGATTGTTTATTTGTTCCTGTTCTATTTTCTTAATGTGTGAGTTCAGAGCTATAAATTTCCCTCTCAGAACTGCTTTCATTGAATCCCACAAGTTCTGGTAGGTTGTGTTTGAATTTTCATTAAATTGTAGATACTGTTTAATTTTGTGTTTAATTTCATCTGTAACCCACTGGTTGTTGAGTAGAGTGCTGTTTAATTCCCATGTAGTCCTGGAATTCCTATGGTTTCTTTCGTCATTTATTTCCAATTTGATTGCACTGTGGTCAGATAATATACATGGGATAATTTCTGTTTTCTTGCATCTACTTAAGCATGATCTATGGACTAATATGTGATCTATTTTAGAAAATGTCCCATGTGCAGCTGAGAAGAATGTGTATTTTGAAGTGGTTGGGTGGAACACTCTGTGTATGTTCACTAAGTCCAGTTGTTCCAAGTTCTGATTCAGCTCTGCCACTCCTTTCTGATTTTTTGTCTGCTTGACCTGTCTTTTTCAGGTAAGGGAGTGTTGAGGTCTCCTGTTAAGACTGTGGTATTGGATATGAGATTTTTTGTGTCCATTAAGGTTTGTTTTATATAGCTTGCTGCTCTCATGTTGGGTGCATCCATATTTATGAGTGTTACCTCTTCATCATGAATTTTTCCCCTAACCAGTATGTAGTGGCCGTCTCTATTTCATTTGATCAATCTTGGTTTGAAGATTAGACTGTCTGCAAACAGGATTGCTACCCCTGCTTTTTTATTTTTTTTGAGGTGCTGGAGCATGTAGTATTGTTTTCCAACCTTTAACTTTAAGCCTATGAGTTTCTTTATGAGTTAAGTGTGTTTCTTATATACAGCATATTGTTGGACTCTGTTTCCTTATCCACTCTGCAAGCCTACTTCTTTTAATTGGAGAATTGAGTCCATTTACAGTGATGGTTATAATTGAAATGTATTGACTTATGGTTGACATGACTCTTATTCACTATTGTTTACCACTTTTTCCTATGTTTAGTTGGTTACTCTATTTGGTGGGATCTTTCTGTTCTCATTTGTTGAATTCGGGCCATTTTGGTCCCTCTCTAAAATATTTGTGAGAATATTGTGTAGCATTGGCTTTGATATCATGAAATTCTTTAGTTGCTTCTTGTCATGGAAATATTTCACTTCTCCCTCATACTTGAAGGAGTGTTTTGCCAGGTATAGTAGTCTGGGCTGAAATTTGTTTTCATGGAGGACTTTAAGCACTCTGCTCCATGCTCTTCTTGACTTCATGGTTTATGAAGAGAAATCCGCTGTTATTCTGATGGGTTTTCCTTTAAATGTGATCTGTTTCTTTTCTCTAGCAGCTTTTAGTGTATTATTTTTCAGCTGGATTTCTGGTTTCTTGACTATTATATGTTTTGCTGTGCTTTTAGTTGGGTTGATGTTATTTGGAGTTCTGTATGCTTCAGTTACTTGAATGTCCATTTGTTTTCTCATATTTGGGAAGTTTTCTGCTATTACTTCTGCCCTTATTCTTTTTATATCATTTGTATTGACTCCTTCTTTCTCACTAATTCCTATTAATCTCACGTTGTGCACTTTTTCATCACCTTGCAGTTGTTGAATTATTTTTTCCTGCATTCTGGTTGTTTTTAAATTGTCCTTTCTTTCTCTTTCACTGGCTGCAACTGTGTCTTCAAGATCTGAGACTCTATCTTCACTTTTCTTCCTACGGCTCTGCCAACTTGTGATCGAGATTTTATTTTCTTGTGTATCTCTTTGAAGCTGTTTCATGCGATCTATTTCTTTCCTATATTGCTCCATCAGGGACTCCATCATTTTTCTATTCTCCTCTAATTTTTTATTGATGTCTTCTCTAGTAATATTGAAGTCTCTCGTTATATTTATCCTTTCTCTAATTCAGAGATTATTTCTGTTCTATTCTTCTCTCTATCTTTCTGTAGTTGTTCCCTTACTTGGGATGCTATTGATTTAGACATGTCTTTGTTAACTTCAGATATTATTTCTGCGCTGATGTCCTCTATACATTTCTCCAGTCGTTTTTCCACTTCATGTATTTCTTTTCTTCAGACATTATCTCTGATCTCAGTTGCTCTATAAGTTTCTGCACTTGTGTGTCTGCCTCAGATGCTACCAATTCAGAGGTTTCATCTGCATGATTCCCATTTTCTTCCATGGTAGTGTCTCCTGCATTTGATTTGGGTGGGCTCGGGCCCTGAGATTGCATGCTACTCCTTGTTGTTATCATTTTGTATGGAAGCGATCTCTGCACTTCGGTGACGTTATGCTGTAAGTGTCTGTGGGCATTTGGTCTGGATCCCCCCTCCAGACGTTCCCGGCTACGTGTCAGAAGTCGGGCTGCTGGCTGCTGTAAAGCCCTGTGGATCTGGTCTGTGGGTGGAGGTGGAGCTCTGGAATTGAGTCATGGTAGGCTTGTGGATCAGATGGGTTGCCAGATGAGATGCGTGATGAATTCCGTACTGGAGCTTGGGCAGGAGGGGTTGAAAAAAAAAAAGGAAAGGGGGGAGGCAGGTCAAGGGTCCTTACCTGGTGGGCACTCAGGCCTAATGGGATGAGGAGCAGAAGTCAGGCGGGCTTCTGAAAAAGACCAGGAGAGGGGCTCAGGGTCCTTAGCCAGCGGGTGCGCGCGCGAAAAGGGATCGGGACGGGAAGTCAGACGGGTATCCGAAAAAACTACTATGTGAGTTTTAAAAACAAAACAAAGTCCTTTGCTTTACAGTGTTTAAAAAGTATATTTATGATTTTATTTTATTAGTCATGTTTGCAGTACATGTTAGTTTATAGTCATCTTGGGGAGTATGTATATATAATGTAACTTGTTTCTCTCTCTGTCTCTCTTTCTGGTTTTCTAAAGAGGATAAAAAATTGTAAAACAGCCATTAGAAACAGTGCAGAATTTTATTAAACAAGGGCTTCTGGTTTAGGTCAGTGGTTTAAGTGCCTGTACAGGCTATCCCAGTAAGGCACAGGACTGCAGTTTGGTCCCCACACCCACTGTTAAGGCAGATTGAGGGCTGGATGGCTCAGTGGTGTAAAGCGCCTGCTTAGGAAAGCTTGGGCAGCTGCAGGGACCGGATCCCTGGCACCACATGCTTCGCCAGCCCTGCCCACAGGGCAAGCTGAGCCAGCCATAAAAATAAATAAATAAATAAACGAAAGTTCTGCAAGAGGAGAAAAAATAAAATAAATAGAAAATTCTTAAGCCGGGCATGGTGGCTCGCGCCTGTAATCCCAGCACTGGGGGGGGGGGGGAGCGCTGAGGCAGGAGGATCAGTGTGAGTTTGAGGCCAGCCTAAACTGCACAGCGAGACCCTGTCTCAAAAAGACAAAAAAAAAAAAAGAAAGAAAGGCAGATTGAGACAGCCCCCCCCCCCAAAAAAAAGGAATTTGACAAATGGTTTTATATTGCTTAATATGATTTCCACTAGTTGTTTAGATTACTAGGTATAAGCATGTAAAATTGGTTTAAACGACATTATAAGACATTAAAAAGGAAAAAATTTAAGCATTAACTGCCTCTTTCAGTAGATCAGCAAGAATCAGCAGTATAATTATCCAAGGTATTCTGTATATATACATAAATATCTTTTTCCCTTCCTTCCTTCCTTCCTTCCTTCCTTCCTTCCTTCCTTCCTTCCTTCCTTCCTTTTCCTCACCCCAGTTATTTTCTTTTTTTAATTCTCATCTTTTCCCCCTCCTCTTTCTCCTCTAATTCCCATTTCCCTATTTTCATTGTTACTGGTGTTATTAATCTTTACTTATGTTCATGGCGTGTATAATGTTTACATTCATCATGGTTATTGAACTTCTGTGTATGATTTGTGCGTGTGTGTGTGTGTGTGTGTGTGTGTGTTTTGGGTGTTGGAAATTCAACTTGGAACCTCACACTTGCTAGGCAGGTGCTATGCCACTGAGCTAACCCTCTGAACCCTCCGTATATGATTTTGGTGTTTGTTCTCTAATCTCATTTAAGTATTCATTGCTCCAGAAAAATAACCACCACCTTGAATTTTGTGTTCATTTTCTTGCTTGTCTTCATACTCTACCATGTATTTATAGTATTAGTATTTTAAATTTTGCTTGTTGTAGAGCTTTGCTTTTTTGTTACATATTTAGTTATATTGATGCATTCACTTCTTGTGTAATACTTCATTACATAAATGTATCACAATATTTATTTAAAATTATGATTAAAAGCCCATAGTACTTTTCAAAACTATCATAAATGTACAGTTCTAGTAGTGTAAATGGTATTCACATTGTTATGTCAGGAATCTATAGAACTATTTTTATCTTGCAAACTGAAACTGTGGTCATTGAATGGCAATTCCCTATTAGTCCTTCCCACTTAGGTCCTAACAACCATATCTCTTTCTAAGAATTTGACAACTTTTGGGTACCTCCTGTAATTGAACTATACCTTGTAGGAATGTACTAGAACCACTCAGACTATTAGAGGTACCTTGAAAGTACAAAAAATCATGGATAAAAAGAACAAATTGTGTGTTGATTGGAAAGGATAGTCACCAAATGATGAGTATTGCGAAAATTTCCACATCAAAATATGCCCGGCACCAAATTCTAAGAATTTTAAAGCTGTCAAATGCCGTGATGTCAGTGTAATTGCCCTTTTTTTGGACATTAAATTAAGAGAATATCCTTGAAGTTCATCCTTATTGAAGCATGTGTTAAATCATAATTTATTCATGTGTTGATGAGCATTTGCATTGTTTCCACTTGTCTGTGGTGAACAATGCTGCAGTGAACATGAGTGTCTAAATATTTTGTTTTATTCTTTTCCGTTTTTTCAAATGTATTTCAGAATGTATTCCTTAGTTATATGCAGTTCTTTTCTTAGAACTTATTTCTGCAGTGGTTACGTTTCATATTTCCAGCAGTGGGGTTAAAGGGTTTATTTACTTACTTTTCTTTCTTTCCTTTTTGTGGTACTGGGGTTCACAACTTGCTATATCTCCAGCTTTTTTTCTGTTTTATTTTGTCATAGAATCTTGCTAAGTATTCAGGTTGCCCAAACTGGGTTTGATTTTGTGATCCTTCTGCCTCAACTTCCCACAATGGTGGGATTATAACCATGTGCTATCATACTTGACCTTTCCTATGTTTTCCATTTTTGCTTTTTAAGACAGGATTTATAGGGTCTCACTACGTAAATCAGCCTCCTAAGCGATCCGCCTGTGTTCAGCCTCCTAAAAACTAGGGCTTGTAGGCTGGGATTATATGCCACTACACCCAGTCTCAGTCACTGTCTCAGCATGCCCTGGGGGCCCCCCAGCGTGGCACACAGGTGAATCAAACCATTGGTCACTGTGTCTGCTTAAGCAGGCACTTTAATCTGCTGAGCTATTTAGCTGGCTGTGGTGTAGCTTGTGGGGTTGGGGATTGAACTGTAGTCCCCTGCACCCCTGCGCCTGACTGCATTTGCCCAAGAGGTGTTTTAAACAACTGAGCTATCCTGCAAGCCCTAACAACTGGGCTGTCAGGCAAGCCTATATATTTTTGATAGTGTCCATCTTAACGAATATAAAATAGTATCTTGTCATAGTTTGATTTGCATTACCTAATGATTAGTGATGTTGAACTTATATTTTCATTTTCTTGTTTTTTGTGACGGGTTCTCATGTAGTTCAGGATGGCTTGGAATTCGATGTACAGAAGTTTTAAAATTTGATGTGGCCTATTTATCTAGCTTTGCTTTTGTTACCTGTGCTTTTGGTGACATATCCAAGAAATCATTGGCAGTACCAGTATCATGAATCTTCTCCTGTTTTATTCTAAGACTTTTTTGTTTTATGAGGTCTTTGAATTTCAAGTTTTATAATGAAAGCTATTTTTTTTTTTTTTCTCATTTTCAAAATGTATCACTTTATTTCCCCGCTTGGTGGCCACACATTTTAAGCCTTAAGCACTGACAATCTCATGAATCACGTGATTTCTTCAGTAAGCTCCAAGGCTCCTGGAAGCCTTCCTGGGTTTCACAGACAGAAGAGTCCTGAGATTTCAGATATTAAAGCTTTCTCCACAGCCACAAGTTCCTTTGATATGTGGGTTATTGACAAACTCACTGGATAATTTGTCTTCAACGTAGCCATTGCTGTTCCTAGAAGTGTCAGCTGTGCTTTCTTTTCAATGAACACTCTGACTCCGTCTTGAACATCCTCTTCATCAGAATCTCCTTTTATCTTTCTGTATTCTAGAATTTAGGAAAGGCCATTACAGCCCCTGGTTTTCACACCAACTTTTAAACCTACATGTTCAGGTTTATCTTTAAGAAGTTGTTTCATCTTGTTTACAGCAGAATGTGTCAGCGTGAGGGCGACATGGGTGGGTTGCAGTTTCCTCTTGCTCACTGCCTGGATGGTGTCCAGGCCTAAGGAAGCTGACATCTTCGCCGTCTAGGCACCTGGGTCCCTCGGGCAGGGCCTCAGAACCCTAAGCCTCTCTCCATGGACACGGCAGATGCACTCTGAAAGCTATTTTTGTGGTACTGGGGATTGAATACGTGGCTTTGAACATATTAGGCAAGCACTCTTGTAAAATATATGACATTTTGAAACTATATTCTGCAAAGTCCCTGAGCTTGATCCCCACTAGGACAAAAAAAAAAAAAAAAAAATCAAACCAAATCAAACAAAAAATCCTGTGTTCTGTTCTCTGCAGATTTCTTGATGTTTTTACTTTTTCTATTATAAGCCTCTTTCTATGAAGATTCTTATAACTATGTTTTTTTTTTTTAAATGTGTGTTCTTATACATGTAGGCACATATGTGGAATTTAAGCTAAGATTTATTTCTTTTGGGTCTATGGCTAAATCCACTGCTTTGTGGCAGGATTTGGCAAACATTTTTTTTTTTTTTTTTTGAGTCAGGGTCTCGCTATGCAATTCTGGCTGGCCTTGAGCTCACTTTTGTGGCCCAGGCTGGTCTCGAACTTGCACCAATCCTCCTGCCTCAGCCTCCTAAGTGCTAGGATTACAGATGTGCACCACCATGCCTGGCTGGCAAATTTTTCTTTTTTTAATTAAAGAATGTGATAGTAAATATTTAGACTCTAGGTTATACTGTTTTTTTTTTGTTTTTTTTTTTTTTTTCTAGCAATTCACCCATGTCCTTTTTAATAGCCATCAACTATATATAAATGAATTAATGTTTTCAGTAAAACTTAAATGCACTGATATTTGAATTTAGTGTAATTATCATGTATCAAGAAATGTTCTTTTGGGGCCCGGCGGGATGGCTCAGTGGTCTAAAGCGCCTGCTTGGGAAAGCTTGGGCGGCTTCAGGGACCACGATTTGATCCCCGGCACCACATGCTGCACCAGACCTGCCCTCGGGGTGGGCTGAGCTGGCCATAAAAATGAGTGAATAAACAAAGGTTCTAAGTTTCTGCAACAAGAAAAAATAAATTTTAAAAAAAATTCCCAAAAAGAAATGTTCTTTTTGAAACTGGGTGTGGTGGTGCACACCTACAATCCCAGCACTTGGGAGGCTGAGGCAGGAGGATTGCTGTGAGTTTGAGACTAGCCTGGGCTACAGAAGTGAGCTCAAGGCCAGCCTGAACTGCATAGCGAGACCCTGTCTCTAAAAGACAAAACACACACACACACACACACACACACACACACACAAGTTCTAATTGGACCAGCCAAAAATAGCTCAGTCAATTAAAGTGCCTGCAAACAGGCACAGGGGATGGAGGTATGATTCCTGGCCTGCTGTGCTGGACCAGCCTCCAGGGCGCACTGAGATGGCAATTGAGACTGGGTGTGGTGGTGCACACCTGTAATCCCAGCTCTTGGGAAGTTATAAACAGGCGGATCACTATGAGTCTGGTCTGGTAGTGAGACCCTGAACACCCTGTAGCTCCTTCCCTAAAGTACAAAGAAAAAAGAGTGTTCTTTTTAACATTTTTTGTTAACCATTTATTTATTTGGATTTTAGTTTGCTTTATTTATTCTGTTTTAATATTTTTTGTTTGTTTGTATTTTAGGGAAGGGTCTACAGGGTGTTCAGGGTCTCACTATTAGATCAGACTTGTAGTGATCTACCTGTTTACAACCTCTCAAGAGCTGGGATTACAGGCATGCACCACCACATCCAGTCTTAATTGCCCTCTCCGCTTGCCTGAGGGGCAGGGCTGGCAGGGCAGGCCTAGGGATGGAACCCCTGGCCCCTCCACTTGCTTGCAGGTACTTTAATCTGCTGAGCTATTTGGCTGGCTCTATTTGGATTTTGTTTGTTTGTTTGTTTAGTTTAATTTGGGGGGGCCAGCTAAGCCCATCCTGGAGGCAGGACTGGTGTGGCAGTGGTGTCAGGGATAGAACCATGGTCCTCTGTGCCTGTGTAAGCTTGCCTAAGTAGGTGCTTTAGACCACTCAGCTATCTTGCTGGCCCTTGTTAACCATTTAATAAGTATTCAAACAATTTTAGATCCTAGGGAATTACAAAAATATTTTATTTGTATAGATTACCTTACCTCCCCTCTGTTCTAGAGTATATATGAGAAACTGAGTACTCAAGTCCAAAGTATGTAAATTTACAATATTTCAAGAGTACAAACCTTAATTCCTGTGCATATTTATTCATTTATACTTTTATTATTAATTAGAGCTGTTGTTATATATGGCCAGCACTGAATTGTTGACCTTTTAAACGTTTTGTAAGTATGAGGGATATAAGATGGAATTCATTTCCTTTTAAATTTGTATTTTTCTGATTAATAGTTATTAACAGTTTAATTGAACATCTTCTCATATTTATTGACCATCGTTTTCTTTTTCTGTTTTGTATTTTAGGTAAGGGTCTACAGGGTGCTCAGGGTCTCACTAGTTGATCGAACTCTTAGTGATCTAACTGTTTACAGCCTCCCAAGAGCTAGTATTACAGGCTTTTGCTACCACTCCCAGTCTCACTTGCCCTAACCCCTGTGCCTTCTTGGAGATGCTTTATTACTATTATGAAGTGACTTCAGTTGAATTTATCACCTTGTTGTACAGTTTTTTTTTTAATTGAGTTATAACAGTTTTCAGGTATTAAAATTTGTTAGTTATAGACTTGCAATAATGTCTTCTAATTCAAGTCTTTGTATCTTAAAATTAAAAGAAGATCTTTTATGGATTTATTTGGTACAGGATTTTGCTGCACAGCTCAGACTTGTGTTCCTCCTGTCTTAGCCTCCCTAGTGCTGGGTTTAGAGGTGTGTGCCACCATTCCTGCTTTTGATGGCCAGCTTGCTGGGACTGGCATGGCATGCAGTACCAGGGATCGGACCTGGGTCTTTGTGCTTGCCAGGAAGGTACTTAGACAGCCAAGCTGTTTCCCTAGCTCATTCCTTATATATCTTTGTAAAGTCTTTGTTTATGAAATTAATTTTAATGTAATTGAATGATAATTTATATTAGTCTTTCCTTATGGTTTGACTCCCACCTGTTTTCTTTTGGCAAACATTTCTTAGGCTTAGATCAAAATGACTGGTTTATTAGTTTTGCCTTCCACATGTAACTCTATTTATTGATTGATTGATTGATTGATTGATTGATTGTATTATGGCTGCAGCCCTGGGGGTGGGGCTGGCGCAGCATGTGGTGCCGGGGATTGAACCGTGGTCCTTGCAGTTGCCTAAGCAAGCGCTTTAGACCACTGAGCCATCTTGCCAGCCCTCCACATGTAACTCTTGAAGCACTCTAGATGATAATTTTTTGTATGGTATGTAGTACTCATTTTTTCAGTTATCTGAAAAGCTACTCTATAATTCACCTTTGTAGACTTTTTTCTCATTCACAGATAATGCCCTATTAAACTCTGTGTTCTTGTGATAATACCATTTTGTTTTAATTAATTTGGCTAGATAATGTCATGATTATCTGATGGATACATCCCTAATATTATTCCTTAGGATTTTTTTGCCAATTCTATTAGTATGTGTGCTGTCGAAGCAACTATTAATTTTGCCCTTATTCATGTCACAAGTGTCTTGGTATGCTCTTAAACAAAATCACATTATGAGAAAAACTTATTACAAATTTGATTAGAATTATCCTTAATGTGTAGATTAATTGGGAGAAAAGTGACATGATTATGACATTGAGTTTTTCTGTATGTGAACTTGTGTCTTCGCTTAAAATCTGTAGTAACTTTCAATAAAAATTTATAATTTATGCTATAAAAGACTAGTATGTTACCTCTTTATTTTATACTTTGTTTGTTTATTTATTTTTATGGCTGGCTCAGCCTGCCCTGAGGGCAGGGCTGACGCAGCATGTGGTGCCAGGGATTGAACCGCGGTCCCTAAAGCTGCCCAAGCTTTCCTAAGCAGGCACTTTAGACCACTGAGCCATCCTGCTGGGCCCCTCTTTATTTTATACTTTAACATTGAAGTTTGTTTAAATTTATAGATTGGGTAAGATTAATGCCTACTTTTTTTTACTGCAGATGGGTTGTCTATTGTGCTAGCATATATAGTTCTTATGTAAATAACTTTTTCATCAATAAAATAAATTAGCACTTCAAAGAAATTTTTATTAAGATCCTAATGTTTATTATATGTTCCAATTTTAGAATTTCTACTATGTCTTGTTTATATATTAGTACCATATTGATTTTATTATATATATATATATATATATTTGGTTTATGAATTTTTTTGCTATCATTTTTACAATATAGGCATTTATCTACTTGTGCACACCACTGTGTTGGTTGTGTTTTGAGACAGGATTTTTCTCCATAATCCAGGCTGTCCTCAAATCCTTGGGCTAAAGCTGTCCTTATGCCCAACACTCAGATTATGTTTTTGGTAATTTTTAAGCTTTTCTTATGCCATTTGTATAAGTTAGCTTTCCATTGCTATGATACATTACCTGAGAAAAATCAAGTGAAAGAAGGAAACATAGTTTCCCTCATGATTTCAGAAGTTTCAATCCATAGTTGACTGGCTGTAATATTTGTGTATCTGTGATGAGGCAGATCGTTTTACTGGAAGTACAAGGTCAAGCAAAATTTGTCATCTCCTAAGAGCAGCAAAATAATGGCCTTTGGAGTGGGGAAGCTCAATATATATCTTTGCAGGCATTTGTCTAGAGACTTACTTACTCCAGTTTTCACTGTCTTCCAGTAATCACATCATAGTATAAGTCTATTGTTTCATTTATTCTCTTATTGCTGAGATAAAACACTCGAGAAGAGTAAGTTAAAAGAGGAAAGATTTGGGGCTGGGGAGATAGCGCTGTGGCACAAGTGCCTGCCTGGCAAGTGCAAGGTTGTGAGTTCAAACCCTGGTCCTGAAAAAAACAAAAAAACAAAACAAAACAAAAAAAACCAAACTCGTGTAGGTAACAAATTTTAGGGGCCAGCGAAATAGCTCAGTAGTCTAAAGTGCCTGCTTAGGCAACCACAGGGACCGTGGTTTGATTCCTGGCACCACATGCTGCGCCAGCCCCACCCCCAGGGCAGGCTCAGTCGGCCATAATATGAATAAATTTATTTATTTATTTATTTATTTATTTATTTATTTATTTATTGTCTTTTTGAGACAGGGTCTCACTATGCAGTTCAGGCTGGCTTTGAGCTCACTTTTGTAGCCCAGGTTGGTCTGGAACTCGCACCGAATCTCCTGCCTCAGCCTCCCGAGTGCTGGGATTACAGGTGTGTGCCACCATGCCCGGCAATAAATTTAAAAAATTCTATAATCAATGTATATTTTTTTTAAAAAGAGAAAAGATCTATCTATCTATCTATCTATCTATTTATTTATTTTTCTTGTTTCAGAACTTTTGTTTATTTATTTTTATGGCTGGTTCAGCCTGCCCTGATCAGGGGCAGGGCTGGCACAGCATGTGATGCCGGCGATTGAACCGTGGTCCCTGCAGCCGCCCAAGCTTTCCCAAGCAGGCACTTTAGACGACTGAGCCATCCTGCCAGGCCCCGAGGAAAGATTTATTTATTTATTTTTTAAGAATTTAAAAAATTTTATTTATTAGGGAGCTGGGGAGATAGCTCTGAGGCACAAGTGCCTGCTGGGCAAGTGCAAGGTCGTGAGTTTGAATCCCGGTCCCCACCCAAAAAAAAAAAAAAAAAATTATTTTTTGTTTCAGAACCTTTGTTTATTCACTCATTTTTATGGCCGACTCAGCCGAGGGCAGGGCTGGCACACCATGTGATGCCGGGGATCGAACCGCGGTCCCTGCAGCTGCCCAAGCTTTCCCAAGCAGGCGCTTTAGACCACTGAGTCATCCTGCCGGGCCCCGAGGAAAGATTGATTGATTGATTGATTTTTAAGAATTAAAAAAAGTTTTTTTTTTTCTTGTTTCATAACCTTTGTTTATTCACTCATTTTTATGGCCGACTCAGCCGAGGGCAGGGCTGGCGCTGGGGATCGAACTGTGGTCCCTGAAGCTACCCAAGCTTTCCCAAGCAGGTGCTTTAGACCACCGAGCCATCCTGCCGGGCCCTGAGGAAAGTTCATTGATTGATTTTTAAGAATTTTAAAAATTTTATTTATTTATTTTTTCTTGTTTCAGAACTTTTGTTTGTTTATTCACTCATTTTTATGGCCGACTCAGCCGAGGGCAGGGCTGGCACTGGGGATCAAACTGTGGTCCCTGAAGCCATCCAAGCAGGTGCTTTAGACCACCGAGCCATCCTGCCGGACCCTGAGGAAAGATTGATTGATTGATTTTTAAGAATTTTTAAAATTTTATTTATTTATTTTTTTCTTGTTTCAGAACCTTTGTTTGTTTATTCACTCATGTTTATGGCCGACTCAGCCGAGGGCAGGGCTGGCGCTGGGGATTGAACTGTGGTCCCTGAAGCCACCCAAGCTTTCCCAAGCAGGTGCTTTAGACCACTGAGCCATCCTGCCGGGCCCCAGGAAAGATTTATTTTAACTCACAATTGTAGAAGTTTCAGTACATATCCAGCTGCTTCCAAAGCACGTTGATATGAAAGAATGCCATAGCAGATGAGAAATAGTCCATAGTGTGGCAGGGAAGAAGCAGTAGCAGCTAGAGCAATACCTTCTTTTCTCTTTTATCTGATCCAGGCTGCAAGCCTGCTGGCTGGTGCTCCTCTTCACCTCGGTTGGCCTTCCCTTTATCCATTTCCAGAACAGTGCTAAACTAATCAGTGGACTAAGCCACCTCTAAAAAGCTCCATCTATGAATGTAACAACAACAACAACTAAATAAGTAAATAAATAAATAAATAAAAATAATAAACAGAGTTTAAGAAAATGATGGAAGCCATGAACACTCAACATAGGAAAGAAATGTAATCCATGAAACAGATTCAAATAGATACCAGATTAAAAACTCTACTGAAAGTATACACAACATAATGAGCCAGTGTGAGTACAAACTATCAGATATAGAACAAAGGTTTCAGTTGTTTATTATGAAAAGAAAAATTTCTTAAAAATTACAAGGTTCGTGAAAAATTAATTCAGCAGCTGTTAGGTGTTGTAAAGAAGAATAACATAAGATTGATTGGAGTCAATGAAAAAAACAGATGATATAAATGATATAAAAAACCTGATCACAGACATCAGGGAGGTGAACTTCCCAAGCAGGGATGAAGAGTTTGACATATGGGTAAGTGAAGCATACAGAGCTCTAATTAGTGATGATTTAAAAAAAAAAAAAAAAAATTGCACCATGGCATATAATAGTAAAAAATTCTGAAATTCTACATAAGAACAGAGTATTAAAAATTGCTAGAGAGGCAAAAGTGCCTGGTACTGGCAAGTGCAATCCCTGGTTCCACACACACACACACAAAAAAAAAATAAATAAAATTGTTAGAGAAAAGAAACATATTACCCATGAAATCGCACCAGGCGTGGTGGCACATGCCTGTAATCCCAGCACTAGGGAGGCTGAGGTGGAAGATCGATGTGAGTTTGAGACCAGCCTGGGTTACAAAAGTGAGCTCAAGGCCAGCATGAACTGCATAGTGAAACCCTGTCTCAAAAAGACAAGACAAAAAAGAAGAACGAAAAAAAAAAAAACCATCCCAAGCCAGGCGTGGTGGCGCACACCTGTAATTCCAGCACTTGGGAGGCTAAGGCAGGAGGATCAGTGCGAGTTCGAGACCAGCCTGGGCTACCAAAATGAGCTCAAGGCCAGCCTGAGTTGCATAGTGAGACCCTGTCTCAAAAAAAAAAAAAAAAAAAAACCAAAAAACAACAAAAAAAAACAACATCCCATCAGAATTACAGTAGACTTCTCAATACAAACCCTCAAGTTGAGATGAGCTTGGTATATAGTATTTCAAGCCCTAAAAGGAATTAACCTCCAACCTAGATTGATGTACCTGCAAAATCATCTTTCAAAATTAATGGAAAAAATGGATACTTCCATGACAAAGAAAACTTAAGTAAATTCATGACCACCAGATCAGCACTCCAGAATGATAATGATGGATGTTCTAAAATGTGGGAACAAAAATCATTAGGTCATATATCCCAATAGAATAAATCTGATAGGTTGGACAAATAATTAAAGAAAAAGCGAACTAGCAACAGGAAAATAAGGAGAAATTAATACGTATCAGTTATAACCATCAACATAAATGGTGTCAGTTCAACATTAAAACAAATACACTGGGAGAATGGATCAAGGATCAAGACCTAACTGTTGCATACAATAGTGCAGTTCACAGTGAAATTCACAGGTTAAAATATAAACGATGGGGGGCTGGGGAGATAGCTCAGGGGCACAAGTGCTTGCTTGGCAAGTGCAAAGTCCTGAGTTCAAGCCTCAGTTCTGGAAAAAAATTAAAGGATGTAAAACAATACTTTATGCCATAAGTGCCCAGAAAAAAGCAGGGATGCTATTCTGTTTACAGACAAAGTGGATTTCAACCTAAGATTGATTAAGAGAGACAAAGACTGTCACTGCATGCTTGTTAAGGGAATAATTCAAGAGGAAGAGATACAGTTATAAATACATATGCACCAAATACCATTGCGCGTATGTATAAGACATAAGTATTAACACAAAAAATAAGTACTAATACAATTTTACTGGGGGACTACCACACCCCACTGTTATAAACAGGTCAAGTAGACAAAAGTAGAAGAAATAGTAGAAACCAAACTTTTGAACAAATGGGCTTAGTAGATATCTATAGAATGTTATACTCCACAATATCAGAATTTGCATTCTTAGTTGCACATGGGACATTTCTCCAAAATAGACCATATCTTCACTCATGTTTAAGTAAATGCAAGGGAATTGAAATTATCCCATGCATTTTATCAGACCATAGTATAATAAAATTGGAAATTAGTGGCAAACAACAGAAAATTCATATACACATGGAAATTAAATAGGCACTCAAGAACAACTAATGGGTCACATTAAATTAAAGAAAAAATACTCTTAAAAAAAGAAAAAGAGGGGCTGGGGAGATAGCTCTGTGGCATAAGTGCCTGTCTGGCAAGTGCAAGGTCGTGAGTTTGAACCCAGTCCCGCCAAAAAAAAAAAAAAAAAAAGAAAAGAAAAGAAAAAGAAATTAGTTTCTACAATTAAATGGTAATACCAATGTAACATACTGGAACTTATGGGACACAAAGCAATCCTATGAAAAAAATTTATAGCAGTTAATAACCATATCAGAGGGGCCCAGCGGGATGGCTCAGTGGTCTAAAGCACCTCCTTGGGAAAGCTTGAGCGGCTTCAGGGACCGTGGTTCATTCCCTGGCACCACATGCTGCGCCAGTCCTGCCCTCGTGGCGGGCTGAGCCGGCCATAAAAATGAGTGAATAAACAAAGGTTCTGAAACAAGAAAAAAAAAAAAAAAAAAAAAAAAAAAAAAAAAAAAAAAAAAAAAAAAAAAAAAAAAAAAAAACATACAGAGAAACAGTGAACACTAATAAACTATTTCTTAAGAAAAATCATTTGTTTATTTATTTACTTACTTGCTTACTGGGGGTTGAACTCAGAACTTTCAACTTGCCAGGCAGGCACTTATGCCACTGAGCTATCTCCCTGGCCACTCCCCCCCCCCTTTTTTTAAATTTTAAAAAGAAAATAAAAAACTAGAAGTAAAAGGTTCATAGACTAATAGAGTAACAATAATTAATACATTGTGTATCGTTATAGTAGTTACTCATAATACAAGATATAGGCATGAAATACTGTCTAGACAGTTTTAGCACAAATCTTTCTTTTCAGTAATATAAATATGATAGTTAAGATACTTATACAGCTAGTTTTTCTTAGCACATTAACCAACCTAATTTTGAACCTCAAACTTAGAAAAGAAGAGCAAGTTAAGCCCAAAGGTCATAGGAGGAAAATATAAAGATAGAAACAGAATTTAATGCAATTGAGATAAGACAAAGGCAATTCTTCTTAAGAATTGAAGAGTAGTTCTTTAAAAGATAAATGAAATTAATAAGCTTTTAGCTACCCTTATTATGCAAGAAGAAAAGCTCAAATCCATGAAAGTAGGAATGAAAATGGTGAAATCACAATAGATTCTGTAGAAATTCATAACATCATCTGTACCTGCATTGAGAACCTCTATTCTATTAGGATGTAAGACATAGAAGAAATGGGCAGATTCCTAGATACATACGAATTACTAATGCTGATAAACAAAGATATAAAAATTCTAAACATCACACATTCAGCTACCCTTATCTTTTTTTTTTTTTTTTTTTTTGGCAGGACTGGGGCTCGAACTCCAGTTCGAACCTTGCACTTGCCAGGCAGGCACTTGTGCCATGGAGCTATCTCCCCAGCCTGCAGCCACCCTTATCTTTGATAAAAGAGCCAAACATATTTCCTAGAAGCATGATAGTCTCCTTTAATTATGCTGGAACAACTGGATTTCCCCATGCCAAAGATTTAAACTAGACCTCTTATCAGGCAACATGCACTAAACTAAAATCAAAATGGATAAAAAATATAAACATTAAAAGAGAAACTAAATCTAGCAAATAGAACAGGTAGAATAATTAAAGTCATTGATGTAGGCGAAGACTTAGGAACAAACCACAATCTCATAGAAACTATAATGAATCTTACGCTAAAAAATTTATCCTGCGAAGGAAATCACCAACAGAACAAGACAATCCACAGAATGGGAAACATCTTTTGGCAGCTGTTTCTCAGAAGAAAGACTAACTTCTAGAATATATAGAGAACTCAGAAGGGAAAAATAGACTCCCTAAATTTAAAGACTCTACTGATAATGGACATCTGAAGTGAATATATACTTAACAGATGAAGAAGGAAAGTTGAAAAATAAATGTAAAAGTATGGAAAAAAATGTTCCTTACTAGTCTTTCAAGAGATACAAATTCAAACAATGCTGCGATTCCATCTCATTCCAGCAATAATGGCTATTATCAAGATACCAGTCAGTAACAAATACTGGTAAGACAATGCGGGGGAAAGGAATCCTTTCCCACTGTTGGTGGGAGTGTAGACTAAAGCAAATACTGTGGAAATCAATATGGAAATTCCTTAAAAACAAATACTACATCATCTAACAGCTATTCTCCTTTTTGGTATCTTCCCAAAAGAAAAGCATCATAGCAGTGATATGTGCGCATTCATGTTTAGAGCAGCAGTTTGTGAATCTTGGAAACACTTCAGATGTTTTTCAGCTGATGAATGGATAAACAAGATGTGGTTCATTAATACAGTGGAGTACAACTCTGCCATATAGAAGGGTAAGCTTGACACATTTCTATCTAAGTGAATGCACCTTGAGATTGTACTCTTAAGTAAAATAAATCACACATATATGTACATACCCCATTGTTTCTTTGGTGTGGAAAACTGAAAATGTAAATAAGGACCAAAGTATATAATAGATATTTGAAAATAGGAAGAAAATACTCACTAAAGAAGGGGAACAAAGAAGGGCATAGGGGGCAAAGGAAGGATGAGACAAAAAAAAAATAATAGAAGGAAAAAATGGAAGCAAAGGTTTTGTAAATGAAGAGGCAAAGGTGTTGAAGCGACAGGAAAGAATTGGAAAAAAAGCAGCAGGATATATCACGTATAGATACAGACTCTGTATGATGAATGTGATCTTTATGTATCTAGAATGTACCAGTAAGAAAAAAAGAAAGGTGCCTGACAAAAAAAAGAATAATTTTTTTTAGTATCTCAACAGTGTTTTAGTTTTCAGATTGTTTCATATGGAATTATGTGTGGGAATAAAAAAATACATATTGAGGTATAATTTTTAGGCAATAGAGTTATTCCTATTTTAAAATACTGTGAGTTAAAATATTTGCTTAGAAATAATGTAATACTATGAAATTAGTACAAGTCATCCTACTTTATTCTTTCTCTGTTTTGGCTATTTTATGTTCTTTGCGTTTACAGATACATTTTATGTGTAAAATGCTAAATGCACTAGGAATTTGATTGGGATTGCTTTAAATTTGTAAGTAAATTTGGGATAAATTAAATTGTAATATGTGGGCTGGGGATATAGTTCAGCAGCATAAGCGCCTCCCTGGGAAGTACAAGGTTCAGAGTTCTGTCTCTGGTACCTCAAAAAAGGAAAAAAAAAAAAAAATTGTTATATGTAGTTTTCCTATCCAGGTGCAAGATACTGTCTCTCAACTTACATAGGTGTTTAAATCTCTAAAACAGTGTTTTATATATAGTTCTCCATGTAATCTTCTATACATTTTGCTACATTTTACTCTATTGTTAAATTTTCCTGGAATTTCTTGGTTATAGACAAATTGAGAAATTGTTTTGTAAAGATGACCAGTTAGCCAGGTGTGATGGCATGTTTTTGCAATCCCAGCACTCTGAGACACTGAGGGAGCACAGCATGGGTAATTGGTACATTTAACAAGACCTTGTCTGGTATCATCAGTGAATCAGTCAGTTGAGCTGGGAATATAGCTATGGGACAAGACACTGGATTGAATTTCCAGTAGAAACAAAACAAAATCACTTAGTCCTTTCCAAGCCAGTAAATCATAGTTCATTCTTTCTTTACTGATTTAAAAAATAGAGTTTTGCTGGGCATCATAGTGCGTGCTTATAATTTCAGCTTGAGGCAGGAGGACAACCACTAGTTAGGTCCAGCTTGGGGTACATAATGAGTTCAAAGATAGCCCGAACTGCATAGGGAGACCATGTCACAAACAAATGAAAAATAAATAAGATAAATATAATATTTCTATTTTTTAAATTATAATTTTCTTTTGAAATTTGATTTATACTTTATTAGTATGACATTTATTTTTAATATTGACCTTGTATCCTGATAAGTTTTTTTTTCCTGCTAAATTTTCTATAAAAAGTTGTGTTTTCAGTTTAAAAATGTTTCTGCACTCAGAACAATTACTGTGAAGACAACAATGCGCATTGTATTAATAAAATAAACAAAGAAATAGTTTCTACGAAGGCAGTCATTTTGTCAGTGAATGGAGACAGGCTGTTACTCATTTTTCCTCAACCTCCAGCTTTTATTTTTGTATTGATGAGGTCTTTTATACAATATTATACAGAATGCTGAGAGTAGGCATTTCCCCTGTATTTTTTTTCTCTTGTTGCAGAGAAAAAGGTGTTTAGCCTTAAAATAATGCTATATATTTTATTATATGTAGGATTTTTTAAATATATGTCTTCCCTCAGGTTGAAAACTTTCATTCTCTTTTTTAGTGTGCTGAATAATTATATTTTTATAAATGAATAGTAATTTGTTCTTTTATCACTATCCTGCGAGACCATGTTATTTTTTGTTTTACTGTTTTCATATGATGAATTCATTTTTAAATTTTAAACCTGCATTGCATACATCTATAGAATAGTCCATCTTCTGTTACTTATGGGATTTTAATTTCAGTTTGCCGATGCTGTATTTAGGTTAAACTGCATGATAGGTATTTGTATGTTTCATGTAATGTTTTGTCTTGTTTTGGCCTCAGGGCAATACTTTCTTTTTGTACTGGGTATTAAACTCAGGATTTTGCTATGGCTCTGAGCTGTATCCCTAGTCCAGCAAGACTCTTTTTATAAAATGTAAATATAGTTTTCTCATATTACCAGAGATAATTCATTAAAAAAAGGTTTTTCTTAAGTGTTTGATTTCATAGAGAAGACATCTAGGCCTCATTCTCTTGATTTTGTGTTCCCTTGTGCACTTTCATATTTTGAAGGTATGCCTTCTGTTCTTAATTTTTTTTAAGGAATTGCATTACTGTTTTCCACAGTGGCTGCATCGTTTTCCATTAGTGCCAGTAGTTTACAAGTTTTCTGTCAGTAGTTTACAAGTTTTCTGTCCTGTCCTGTCCTTTCTTCCCCTCATCTTCCTTTCCCTTCTCCCTTCCCTTCCCTCCCCTTTCCTCCCCCCTCCTGCCTTTCCCTTTTCTACAGGTACATCCTGTAATACCAGCACTGAGGAGGCTGAAAAGGAGGATCGCTATGAGTCCAAGCTGTGTAGTGAGACTCCTATACCAAATAAATAAAATTAAAAAAAAATTTTTTTTTAAGCTTGTGAGCCATAAGTGTTAGAAGCATTTTTCATCAAGAACCAATGGTAAATATTTAAGATTTTCTTACTGTGGCCAACAAATATGGCTTGGTACATATTATTATTGTTACTATTTAACATGGTTGATTGAGTATAACTGATTGTGGTGTTGGGAATTAATTCAGCGTCCTGTGTATTTTTCAACCATTTGTAACATGTTGGTTGCACATCTATAGTCCCAGCTACTTGGGATGCTGAAGTAGGAGGATCATCAGTTTGAGGTCAGCCTGGGCATCTTACTGAGACACTTTCACAAAAAGAAAATAAAAAGGAGGGGCCCGGTGGGATGGCTCAGCAGTCTAAAGCGCCTGCTTAGGAAAGCTTGGGCGGCTTCAGGGACCGCGGTTCGATCCCAGGCACCACATGCTGCGCCAGCCCTGCCCTCGGGGTGGGCTGAGCCAGCCATAAAAATGAGTGAATAAACAAACAAAGATTCTAAAACAAGAAAAAAAAAAAAAAAGAAGAAAAGAAAAAGGAGTGGGAATATAGTTCAGTGAGAAAAGCCTTGCCTATTCTATTCTAGGCTCTATGTTCAAACCTCAGTATTATGCATACCTTCAAACACAGAAATTATTCTTTATTTAGGCATCATTCAAAAATGTGTTTTCATAAGCCAGACCTACATGTGCAAATATCGTATAGTCTCCCTAATATAAGAACTCTAAATTTTTTTCTTTCCTTACCAATATCAGTTGGAAAGTGTCGTGCCCACAGCCTGTGCTCTGTATAACTATTGCGAGGACAATATGTAGTGTGTCAACTGTTAAAAAAAAAAAAAAAAAAAAAGTAATGTTTATTGAAAGTGTTAATGTTTGTTTGATCAATCTTATATACCTATATCTATTAATCTGAACTGATCCGATGATGAAAATATGTAATACAACCATTGTTAAATTTAAAATAAATAAATAAATAAATATTTTGAATTAAAAAAAAATCTGAAAAAAATGTGTTTTCAATCAAAGGGCTGTGTTTTACTAAACATTACTATTAGTAGCTTTTTTTATTTTTTGGTACTGGGGATTGAACTCAGGACTTTGGGTTTGCCAGGCAGGCACTTGTACTGCTGAGCTATCTCCCTGGCCCCCATCAATAGTTATTGACGTGATAACCTTTTTCTTGTTTAGACATCTGAATTCATCATGAGCTAGTGTGTCCTGTGTTTAATGAGCTCATTAGAGCTCATTATAATGGAATTTAATGGCATTTTAAATTTATTCTAATGTCTTTGTGGGGAGAAAAAGTGCAAGTTGCTCTGTATCTACAGTTATAGTCCTTTAAAAAAGATGATTGTAGCATTGTGTTTCTCCTGGATTATAAAGTATAAGATTAAGAATTAGATTCTAGAATTGGACAGATCATCATATATCTGAATAGAAAGATACGAGCTAAATCAATACAATTTAAGAATTGTTGTATAGGTAACAATTATATAACAGAAATTATTTTAGTTGGAAGAAGAGAGCAAAATGTTTATGAAGCATTAGTGATTGGAGCAGAGATAGAATTGTCTTATACCTACCTCTTTGGTATATTGCATTTGTACCCATTAGCATAAATGACAGTTGCTTTTTCATTTTTGTTTGTTTTTATTTTGCTTATAAAAATGTGCTTTCTTGGGGCCCGGCGGGATGGTTCAGTGGTCTAAAGCGCCTGCTTGGAAAAGCCTGGGCGGCTTCAGGGACCGCGGTTCGATCCCCAGCACCACATGCAGCATCAGCCCTGCCCTTGGGGCAAGCTGAGCCAGCCATAAAAATAAGTGAATAAACAAATAAAGGTTCTGAAACAAGAAAAAAAAATTAAAAAATGCTTTAAAAAATGTGCTTTCTGAAATATTGTAATATTATAATCCATGTAAGTTTTTGGGCTAGGGTTTAGTGGTGTAGCACTTGCTCTTGATGTGTGAGACCCTGGGTTTCATCCACAGCCCTACCAGAAAAAAATTTACTCCATGAAATGTGCTTCACTTTCAGTGAAACACTGACAAGTTTTTACATATTAATTGTTTGTATGAGTTTATATATACCTCTTATTTCCTGTTCATTGTTGTCAACAACATATCATCTACTGTGTTTGGTTTTCCTCAATGAAGAAACTGATTATTGTCTGTTCCATAAGAGATTTTGTAGTGTACTTTATTGTTTTGGTGCTAGGAGTTGAACTTACAACCTTCTGCATGCTAGGCAAATTCTCTACTATGGAACTATTACTAGGCACTATGGTGTACTTTTTTAAAAATTTATTTATTATTTTTTATGTATTTGGTTGTTGCAGGGTCTCACTGTGCAGCTTGTACTCATGGTGATCCTTTTGCTTTCAGCCTACCCAGCAATGGGATTACAGGTGTGTGTCACCGTGCCTAGACTTCAGCGCTGCAGCTTGCCATAGGGGCAGGGCTGGTAGGGCCTGTGGTTCTGGGGGTCAAACCTTGGTCCCTGCTCTTGCTTAAACTTGCCAAAGCAGGTGCTTTAATCTACTGAGTTATCTTGCAGGCACTGTGGTATTATTTCTTGCTTTCTTTCTTTCTTTATTGTTGTCTTTTTGAGACAGGGTCTCACTATGCAGTTGAGGCTGGCCTTGAGCTCACTTTTGTAGCCCAGGCTGGTCTTGAACTCACACCAATCCTCCTGCCTCAGCCTCCCAAGCACTGGGATTACAGGCATGAGCCACCACGCCTGGCCACTGTGGTATACTTTAAAAAAGTAATATTTTAGCTTTAGTAGTATGCAGATAAACTATTAAAATTGGTAAAATCAAATTGATTTTGTCAAAGATGTTTCAAATGTTACCACTTGTTAATTACCTTATAAAATAATCAAATTGACTCAGATATTCCATAGACTAAACTTTTATTGGATACAGGGTCTTACTGTGTAGCTCAGACTTGTAGTGATGCTCTTGTCTCAGCCCCACCAATGTTGGGATTACAGGCATGAGCCACCAGGCCCTCTTTCAGGGACACTGGTGCACCTAGGGTTCTGGGGCCAGCATGGCATGCAGTACTGGATATCCAACTCAGGTCCTTCTGCTTGCCAGGCAGGCTCTTAGAGATCACTGAGCTATCACCCCAGCCTGAACATCAAACTTTTTAAAGTTGTACAATGCTGTTAGAAATACGTTTCACATTGAGACATATAGTAGTTCTATGCCCACAGATATTTTTCGAAGCATAGCTTATTATCATTTCAGTACGGTTCACTTAGTTTTCTGTTTTAGATTTAAAAAAAGAATTCTACTCATGGTACACTAACAATATCTGTAGTTTGAAAGTAGACTGAAATTTTTATATCCTAGATGTTACCCTATTTTTATGAAAAGTTTTCTGTTGGTGACTGACCAATACTAAGAAGCCTTCTCAGCTTAGGATCCTAGATATGGTTGCCATTTCTTCTGTTCTGTTCCTAAGGCTGAGAGCTGGAGTGACTGCTGAGAAGCATATAGTACGATATGTGTCTGATCTACAAACATCCAAGCTTTCATAGGTGTACTATTTAAGACTCACTTTGCCAGTTAAGGGATCAGTCTGACTTACGAGAGCATTTAGTAGTTTCAGACCATACAGTTTGATATACTTTTCTTACGTCAGCTTTGTTCTCATACTTATTATAATGGTATTTATGAACAAAAGTATAGATTTTAATTTTTTACACTAATGAAATCTTTGAAAAGGAGCTATTACAGGCATTTGCCACCGCGCTGGGTTTCGGGTCTGGCAGGGCATGCAGTACCTGGGATTGAACCTGGGTCCTTGTTGCCAGGCAGGTGCTTAGACCACTGAGCTATTTCCCCAACCCTGAAAAGGACCTATTACTTTTTTGAATAATCTGAATGCTTTAAGAAGACTATGAGTCAGTAAAAACATGAGTGTGTGTCTGTATCTTTATAATTTCACTTCAAAGAAACTCAGTTGCAGTTCTGAATGTGGCATTACAGGTATTGAAAAGAACATAGCTGTTACTCGAATCTTGGCTAGTTATCATAGGTTTGTAAGTGTGTTTCTGTTTTTTTTTAGTATAGTTAGTACAGGGTCTACAGGGTCTTACTATGTAGACTGGACTGAGTGATTTTGTGTTGAGCCTCCCAATTGCTCGGAAAACAGGTACACACCATCACACCCAGTTTCATTCCCTGCCTCAGTTTGTGCTGGGGCTAGGGACAGCGTGGCAGTTGGGATCCAACTCCAGCTGCTGCTCTCTGCCTAAGTAGGCGCTTTAGTCCGCTGAGTTATCTTGCTGGCCCTTTAGTGTGTTTCTGTATGTCTCAAGTAAAATAAATGTGTAAAGCATTTATGTTTCACATTTAATAGTTTCTGGCTTTATGTGAATGTTAACAACATGTTAAACTACATTTTGTGATCCATAGATTAAAGGGGATTTTCTTAGTAGCTTGTTTTATGTCGATAGAATGGCAGGAACAATCAAGTTATCCCTTGTGACAAGACAGGATGCTAATTTGAATTTCTTTTTAAAATGTACTAGCTGGGCGTGGTGGCTCACGCCTGTAATCCCAGCACTCGGGAGGCTGAGGCAGGAGGATTGGTGCGAGTTCGAGACCAGCCTGGGCTACAACAGTGAGCTCAAGGCCAGCCTCAACTGCATAGCGAGACCCTGTCTCAAAAAGACAAAAAAAAAATAAATAAATAAAAAAAAAATAAAATGTACTTATCGGAGCTGGGGAGATGGCTCCGAGGCACAAGTGCCTGCTGGGCAAGTGCAAGGTCCTGAGTTTGAACCCCAGTCCCACCAAAAAAAAAAAAATAAAATAAAATGTACTTATCTCTGGGGCCCGGCGGGATGGCTCAGTGGTCTAAAGCACCTGCTTGGGAAAGCTTGGGAGGCTTCAGGGACCACGGTTTGATCCCTGGCACCACATGCTGCGCTAGCCCTGTCCTCGGGGTGGGCTGGGCCGTCCCTAAGGTTGAGTGAATAAACAAATAAAGGTTCTGAAACAAGAAATAAATAAAATAAAAAATAAATAAATAAAATGTACTTATTTCTCTCTCTCTCTCTCTCTTTTTTTTTTTTTTTTGCGGGACTGGGGTTCGAACTCATGACCTTGCACTTGCCAGGAAGGCACTTGTGCCACGGAGCTATCTCCCCAGCCCCATTTATCTCATTTTTATGTTTATTGTTTTTTTTTTTTTTTGCTATTGTAGGAGTTTATTTTGTTTCTTAATCATTAGGGAACCATGATATTTTTCTTTTAATGTAATTAGTACAGAGTCTGCAGGGTCTCACTACATAGATCGGACTCGTAGTGATCCTCCTCCTGTTTTCAGCCTTCAAGCATTGGCATTACAGGCCCAGTCTCAACTGTCATCTCAGTGTCTCCTGGCGCTGCACACCAGGGACTGAACCTGGTCTCTGCATCTGTCTAAGCAAGCACTTTAGTCTGCTGAGCTAACTGGCTGACCCTCATCTTACTTTTTCTGGTTCTTTTTTTTCCTCTGAATTGGGGTGGTGGAATTGAGACATGATTTAGTTATGTAGCCCAGGCTGACCTCATGGCAGTCCTCCTGCCTCAGCCTCCTGAGTGCTGGTCTGGTAGATTTGGGGGGGGTGCTAGGACTTGAATTCAGGACTTAACACTTTCCAGGCAGGCACTGTGCCCCTGAGCTCAATCCCTGAACCTCTCCTGGATTTTTAAATACTGCAGTATGTCAAGATTCTGCTCCTTACCATCTATTTTAAAACAACTCACTATGTGATATTGTGTAGACTCACGATTTTTAATATTGCCACTGCATTGATTAATTCTAAATTTCTTTCTCATTACTTAGAAGAGATCAACTCTTTGCTACACACTTGTCAGTTGCTCTACCAATAGCCAACATTTTAGTTCTTTTTGTTCAGTTTCTTTTTTTTCTTTTTTTAAATAGGGTCTTGGACTCACTATGTAACTTTTTAGGCTGGCCTTGAAATCACAGGAATCACCTGCCTCAGCCTCCTGAGTACTGGAATTACAGGTGTGGGCCTGGCTCCTGAGGCCTTTTAAAATTAAATTTTATTTTGAGGCATAGTCTTGCTGAATTGCCCAGGCTGGCCTTGAGAACTCACATTTACTTTGCTTCTGTTTTCACTGCCTGGGATTATAGGCTTCTTCTGCCACAGCCAGCATTGAGATTTTCATCTTTGAGTACAGATTGATGTATCTTACTTCCTTCTGGATATCCTCATTTGAAAGATTTATTGAAACTAAACTAACAGCATAAAATTAAACTATATTTTTCTACTTCTCTTTATTCTGATCTCTTTAGTTTTCTCATCTCAAGAAATGCTATCTTGAACTCTTTTTTCATACCTGGCATTTCATATATCAAGAAAGGTTGCTGCCTTCAAAATACAGTATTTCCAGATCTGATTACCTCTGCTACTTGTCACTACTACCTTGTCCCTGCATTTTCTTGGGTTATTAGTTTACTAACTGGTCTTCCTGCTTTTATTCTTAACATTCTTATAACATTTAACATTCTTACAGGAACTATTTATAAAACATAAATCATGTTAATCCATCTTCAAGATCTTTTAATGTCTTCCTTTCACACTTAAATATACAGTTTTTTTTTTTTTTTGCTTGCAGATACCTAATATTTTATCTTTTTTCTGTCCTTACTCATTAGCACATTGAATTGTACATATTGCCCTTATTTTTCTTAAGATATCCTATACATCTACATATAAAAGTGTTGGGGAGGGGCCAGGGAGATAGCTCCATGGCACAAGAGCCTGCCTGGCAAGTGCAAGGTTGTGAGTTTGAGCCCTGGTCCCACCAAAAAAAAAAAAAAATAAATAAATAAAATAAAAGTGTTGGGGAATTAACCCCCACCCCCAATTCCCAGTTCTTATACAGGCTGTTAGGTAAACTTTTTTCACTTAGGCTGATTACAGCCCCATGTTCTAGTCTATTTTGTCGTTATAGTACATGAGCCACTCCCCTAAAAATCCTCAGGAACCAACCTAAGCATTGCTGATAAAGAACTAAGCATGCAAGTTTCAGTTATTTTACATGTAAATGGAGACCTTGAGAAGAGATCAAAGTCTCAAGAAACTATCAAAACACAATGCTTTTTTAGGGCTGATGCTTTTTTAGGCTCAGTGGCCCAACCACCTGCTTAGGCAAGTTTGGGCAACCGCAGGGACTGTGTGGTTCAATCCCCAGCACCACATGCTGGACCAGCCCCACTCCCAGGGTAGGCTGAGCCTGCCATAACATAAATAAAGTTTAAAAACAGAGATGCTTTTGTAGTTTTTGGATGTAGAATAACACATGTGATTAAATGAGAGAACAAATGGATCACTGGACAAGGATAGTAAATTATAGGGATGTCACTAATATATATATGGGAAGTGTGTAATGGGAAGTGTGTAATGCTAATTGAACTTTATTTACTCATGTTTATTATAGCCCTATTTTCTAGCTTGTTTTGTCCCCATAGTACGTGAGCTACTCCCCCAGAAAGAATCCTCAGGCTTGGTATATGTATGAAAAGACAAGCCAAATGACCCTTCCTGTAGTTGTAGTTCATCAAGTGATTTCCGTTTGAAATCATAAGGACATGATTTGGGGGCAGGGAAACAGTGCTTGAGACAGGATTTTCCTTTAATACAGCCTGGTTTTGAACACATGTGTAACCCAGGCTGGCCTTCAAGTCATTGCAATCCTGCCTTAGCCTTGAATTGCTCGGATTACAAATGTGTGCTACCACGCCTAGCATCAGCATGTTTTGTGATGGTATATTTTTAACTTCTTCAGTACAAAAACTAGGAATCTTCTGTGGATATTTGTGCTTTCAAGTGTTTTATTTAGTTGCTGTGACTGTAGGACTTTGTTTTCATAGCTACAGTGCCCTGTGAAACCGAAGTTTATTTCTTTTAGTTGGTTATCTGGACCACAAAGGTAAGAAAAATTCTCTTGCAGTTAATTAATAGAACTAGTACATTTTAACCGCATAAGATCTTACTGTGATAAGAACGTGACAAATGTTTTGTTAGTATCTTAATTACTGTTCTCTTGTTGCTGGGACAGATCCTGAACACTCAAAATGAGGGAAGGAGCCAGGCGTGGTGGCACATGCCTGTAATCCTTGGTAGGCTGAGGCAGGAGGATTGGTGCAAGTTTGAGACCAGCCTGGGCTATAAAAGTGAGCTCAAGGCCAGCCTGAACTACAGAGCAAGACCGTATCTCAGAAAGACCAAAAAAAAAAAAAAAAAGAAAAGAGGGAAGGAAAGGTTTATTTAGTTCACAGTTACTGGAGGTTTCAGTCCATAGTCAGCTGTCTCCAAGGCAGAGCGACACAGGGCAGAGAGCAACCTTTCAAGGCAGCAGCAAAGAGCCAGAGAGAAGGGAGGAGTAGCAGCAGTTCAAACAACCAACTTCTCTTCCTTATATATTGAGATGCAAATTACCTATCCTAGGGGAGATGCAGCACCCACATTACAAATTCCAGAAGCTACCCCATGACTGCATGAGACTTTGAGGGGACACCTATACACAGATCATAGCAATTGGAAATGACTTTTTAAAGAAAGCTTTAAATATGCAGTGCAATATCAAATATTTTTACATTTTTAAATAGATAATGCATTAGCCGGGCGTGGTGGCTCACGCCTGTAATCCCGCACTCGGAAGGCTGAGGCAGGAGGATTGGTGCAAGTTCGAGACCAGCCTGGGCTACAAAAGTGAGCTGCATAGTGAGACCTGTCTCAAAAAGACCAAAAAAAAAAAAGAAAAAAGAAAAAAGAAAAAAAAAGATAATGCATCTGTGAGCTTCAAAAATCAAAGATAAAAGTGAAAGCCGGGCATGGTGTGCACACCTGTAATCCCAGCACTTGGAAGGCCAAGGCAGGAGGATGGTTTCATGTTTGGAGTGAGCTCGAACTGCATATTGAGACCCTGTTTCAGACAACAAAAAAAGATAACAGTAGTTGAAAAGTATTTCTTCCAATCATCCAATTTTGCTTCTCATAGAAAACTAGTGAAAAAAAATTTTTATGGGGCTGGGAATATAGCTCAGTGGCATAAGCATCTACCTGGCAAATGCAGGATCCTGAGTTCAATCCCCAGTACCATGTAGTAATAGGCTTTTATGTGTAGATGTATTTTATGTATATTTCATTTTTCCTCAGTTGATCTTAGGAACATGTAAACTTGCTGCATTCTTTTTATTCTGTTGTACCTGTGTGAGTACTATAATTAAAATAATCTTATTGGTGAATAAATAAGCTGTTTCTAGTCTTCTGTTGCTGTAATGTTTTTATAATTTTTTTAAATAAGATTATACCAGTTGTGTACCATTTCTAATGTCTTATCAATGATTATTGTACTCTTTAAAATAAATTTTTTTTTTTTTTTGTGGGACCAGGGTTCAAACTCACGACCTTGCACTTGCCCAGCAGGCACTTGTGCCTCGGAGCTATCTCCCCAGCCCCTTTAAAATAAATTTTTAAGCCCTGTCTGCCACGCCAGCCCCACTCTGGAGTGCACTGAGCCAGTGATGGAGTCTGGGCATGGTAGTGCATGCCTGTAATCCCAGCACTTGGGAGGTATAAGCAGGAGGATCACTATGAGTCAGTAGTGAGACCCTGTACAGGAAAAAAAAAAAAAAAAGAGAGAGAGAGAAAGATAAAATAAATTTTTTAAAAAGTAAAAAGGGACAAGAAAAATGTTTTTATGCATATGACTTGTATTAAAAAATAACATTATACCTGCAGAATGAATCTTAATATTATTGTTAGGTTCAGATATATACAGTGAGATTCTTATAAATACCACTAAACTTCTTTTTATTAGTTTTAGACCAGTTTCTATTCCTACTAGTAGTTTTTGACCCAAAGGCTTGCTAGATCATTTTAAGGACCAGATAATAAATATTTGCTATTTTGTATCTATCATATTATCTCTTCCACTGACTTCTAACTATAACTTTTGGTCTTGGACCATGCTTTGTATGATTGTTGAGAGTCATAAGAATCATATTGTCATTACCAACTTTGGTGAACATGGTATTTCACTACATTGTTGATTCACACTTTTTTGGACCCTTGGCATTGCCCTGCTTGTGAAACATGTACTTAAACTTTTCGTATTTAGTTGGTTGTTTCTTTATTGAGCAATGAGCCTTTATCTATTGAGGATATGCCCTTTGTGTACAATGTAATGAAACTATTTAGTCAGTCTATCCCTTTATCTTTTAGTTTGCATCTCTTTAGGAATTTCTGTATTCACATATAATATTTTATATTTCTAGTCATTAAACTATTTTCTGCATTTTTGTAATCATGAGAAGGGCTTGTTCTTTTTGACTTAAAAAATAACTATTCTCCATAAAGAAGGATAGACTTGAGACATTTCTAGATAAATGGATGGACCTTGACACCACTCTCTTAAGTGAAATAAATCAGACACGTGTAAACATTGATTTGGTTCTCTTGTATATTTACAAGACAAAGGGTAAATGAGGAGCAAAATGTAGAATAGGTATTGGGAAATAGGAAAAACGTTCAAATGAGAAAGAGAATGAGGAGGGTGGAAGAAGGGAAAGGAAAAGGAAGAAATATTAAAATGGAAACAAAGCTTTTGTAGATGGCAGAATAAGGATAGAAAGAAGGGGAGGATTATGGGGAGAAATGAAGAACCAAGATATATTATGTACAAGGTACAAATTCCCTGTGATACATGTGATTACAATGTATATGGAAGATGTACCAATAAAATTAATTTAACAAATAATTCTTACATGGCTTAAAGTTTTAAAAAATAGTTAATACATAGATACAGAAGTTATTTTAGTATAAATTAAGATCAAATATTTCTTGGTGACTATCTCCTTCTTATGATAGTCTGTCCTGCTGGGCGTGATGGCACACCCCTGTAATTCCAGAACCTGGGAGGCTGAGGCAGGAGGCTCAGTGTGAGTTTGAGACCAGCCTGGGCCACAAAAGTGAGCTCAAGGCCAGCTTGCATAGTGAGACCCTGTCTCAAAAAGACAAAAAAAAGGAAGAAGAAAAAAACGATAGTCTATCCTGAATTTAAATGTGGAGATACGAAAGGTTGCATGCAGTATTACTTTTTTTCTTCTTCTTCATCTAAATAACTTAAACTGCTCACTATGCAAGATGAAACAATTGCAGAGCATTTGCTGTGTGGCTTGCTTGTAAGGATAAAACATTGAATAGGAAAGGCTGTAACCTTTACCTCTAAGTGCTAGCAGCCAGGTAGGGCTGCGTGCGTGCGTGCGTGCGTGCGTGCGTGCGTGCGTGCGTGTGTGTGTGTGTGTGTGTTTGTTTACACTCTGCTTCTGTATATTTTAACTCTAACCTTCTCTTATTATGAGAATTTTCAAATAAAAGGAATAATAGAAATAAGAGAGCCAGTGTTTGCAGTGCTGTATTCTCTCCTTCTTCCTTCCCTGTTTCTTTTGACAAAAATGATTCACCTGTAAGATGTTTTATATTTAGTCTTTTATTTATTTATTCATTTGGTACAGGGACTGGCTGTGTAACTTGGACTCATAGTGATTTTCCTGTCTCAGCCTTTCCATTGCTGGAATTACAGGTGTGTGCCATCACGCCTGTTTTTGGTACGGAGGTTTAAACTTGGTCCTTGTACTTGCCAGGCAGGTGCTTAGACCACCAAGCTATCTCCCCAGCACCCCTATAAGACATTTTAAAAACGTTTTTACTTTGTTCTTCCCTACGCAGCCCTAATACTGGGTATTGAATGCCTACATCTCCAACTCCCACCCCCTATAAAGTTTTTAAAAATGTGATATAGGATCTCTAAGTTTCAGAGTAGCCCAGGGTGGTCTTGAACTTGAACTCCTCCTGCCCAAACCTGGAGTGTCAGAATTATAGGTATGTAGTACCACACATGGTATACCCTCCAAGATCAGCATCTATTTATATGTTCACCTTTCTGAATTAATTGTTATAGAAAGTAGAGAAGAATGGTTATGGTATTTTTTAAATCCACATTTATTATTGAGCATTTTTCTTTTTAAAGAGAAAGACCTTTCCCCCTCACTTTGGCCTCATACAAATTCAGATTTTTATTTGTTCATCATTACTGTTTCTGACTTTTCTGTTTCAATCTTTTTTCTAGATACAGAGCAATAGAAATGGTTACCATTTGTTTTCATTTTATCCTTAGTGCCCAAGACAGTAGCACAGAATACATGCTGAATGAGTGAAACAGTACTTTAGCCATGGGAGGATAAAATACAGATTTTGTTTTGTTTTGTTTTGTTTTTGAGATGGGGTCTTGCTGTGTAGTTCAGGTTGGCCTTGAGTTCAGTGCTGTCTTCCTTCAGTCTATAAGTGCCAGGATTATAGACATACACTGCCACACCTCCTTGATTTATGTTTTTAGAAAGATAGTATTGGTGTCTCCATGGAGAGTACAATTTGAGGAAATTTTTCATGTGGACTGTATAATTAGAGCTTAGTTACAAATAACTTAAACAAAAAGAGGAATTTATTGTAGCATGGAATCTCTGTAAGAGTTGAAAAGCCCATCATATGAACATTTATTTGAGCTTTTGGAACACATTAAAAATGATTCCAGGAGACTAGAGAGAGACTTCAGTAGAATAAGCACTTGCCTGTCAAGTGTAAGGTTCTGAGTTCAATCCCCGGTATTGTTTTATTTTATTTTATTTTATTTTATTTATTTATTTATTTTTTTCAGATTTGTTTTCAGGTTTGTTTCAGACCCTTTATTTGTTTATTCACTCATTTTTATGGCCAGCTCAGCCCGCCCCAAGGGCAGGACTGGTGCAGCATGTGGTGCCGGGGATCGAACTGCAGTCCCTGAAGCTGCCCAAGCTTTCCCAAGCAGGGGCTTTAGACCACTGAGCCATCCCGCCAGGCCTCCCCGGTATTGTTTTTAAAAAAAAAAGGAAAGGAAAGGAAAGGAAAATTATTAGGTTCAGTTTGCCTTCTTTTTTTTTTTTTTTTTTTTTATTTCAGGACCAGGGTTCAAATGCAGGACCTTGCACTTGCCAGGCAAGCCCTTGTGCCATGGAGCTATCTCCATGGCCCCCAGTTTGCCTTCTTGTGAACCCATTAAATATAGTTTGGGCATAGAGCTTGTAAGAATATATTTGTTTCCTAGATATTTATATGGATTTATGTATTGTTGAAGACACTACAATAGAGAGATTTCAAGTATTGGAGTTAGGGCTGGGGGCTCAACAGCATAAGCCTCTGTCTGAAGTATTAGAGTTAAGATGCTGTAGTATAAGAGATGGAATTGAGAGATGAAGCAGTACAGTCAATGGAATTTTTCAAGAAAATTGAAATTATTTCTTTTTCTGTCTCGAGCAACTGCCGCTTTGGTGAATCTGCTAATTAAATGAGGAAAATAGAGGATGTTTATGTTTGGAGTGGGTTGATGACCTTGAGTTAAGAGATTTTAAATTGAGGTTCCCTATAGATCTACAGGATGTCTATTTAGAGATATAAGAAGTTAAATATATATATATATATATATATATATATATATATATATATATATATATATATGTAAATCTTAAAAGGTCTAAGCTAAAGTGATGAGCACAGCCGGGCATGGTGGCACACACCTGTAATCCCAGCACTTGGGAGGCTGGGGCAGGAGGATTGGTGCGAGTTTGAGACCAGCCTGGGCTACAAAAGTGAGCTCAAGGCCAGCCTGAACTGCATAGTGAGACCCTGTCTCAAAAAGGCAAAAAAAAAAAAAAAAAAGTGATGAGCACATTAGTACCACATGTCATGGCTGTGCATGGCTAAAATAGTTTAGTATGAATATGAGATAACAGAACTAGAATCTTGGTGAAACACTGATACTGAAACCATTAATAATGGAAGTGAATTGTAAAATAATAGGCCAGTAACAAAGGGAGGAAAAATATAATGCAAAAGAAATCAAAAAAGTTTTATCTTGAAGAATCATGCGGTTTTTCAAAAACTTTTAGGATGGCTGAATTTTATTTTTCTTTAAATACTATTTTAAACATTAACTGCTTTTGGTTTATTGTGGAGTTAGTGCAGAGAAAATGGGACTAAGATATAGATTCTATTACAGTTGAGTATTTAGACTCAGCTACCCAGAATATTCATTATAAAATTATAAATATCATTTTTAAATCACTTGTGATTTGGTCACTATTTTCATAGGCCCTTTATATGTGACTATCACTAATCCTCACCACAAATTAATCTCTAAGGTGAGTATAATGTAGTTTTACATGTAGATTCTCAAGAATTTCCTCTTCAAAATCATTGATTTTAAGTGTTGTGCTTTGCTTTCACCACAGATATGTCTGATTCTGAGATTGGTGCTCTTTTCTCCATATCACTTTGTCTTCCTTTCTAGCCTGAAGTTTTTCAGATTTTGGCTCCCCATTTCCCTAACTGTCCGCTAAGGGATAGTCATTTCTGTCACACCTATATCAAAATGTTAAATGAGTTCTATACTAATACTATCAATATTTTATTTGAAAAGAACAATATATTTGGTTAAATACCAGACAGGCCTTGTAATTGTGGTCATCTTTAGCACTATCATTTGTCTAAACAGTATTTTACTTTTTAAGGTGGTGGTATCATGGATACAGAAATGTCTGAAGATATAGACCACAACCTAACTCCTACCCTTGACAGCATGTCTTATGGAATGCCGAATCAAACAGGATCTGAAAATTCATTGCTGGATGAAGATGATTATTTTTTGAACTCTGGGGATCTTGCAGGAATTCCTGTCGTTGGTAGTGACAATGAGGATGAACAGGATTTTAGTTCAAAAGAGAATCTTGTTTCTTCAATTCATACTGATGATAGCTTGGAAGTAGAGAGAAGAGTCACACAGCATGAATCAGACAATGAAACTGAAATACAAATTCAAAATAAATTAAAAAAAGACTTTCCTAAACAGTTTGATCAGGTTTCTGTCTTTAAATCAATACGGAAAGATTTTAGTCTAGTAAGAGAAAACAGCAAGGAGACATTTTCTGGAAAGGAGAAAAATAGAGACTTAACTTATCATGAACATGAAAAACGGTTGGATAAACCCCATAAAGATTTGGATTCAAGGTTGAAAAGCAGTTTTTTTGATAAAGCAGGTAATAATTGTTGGAACAGAAACTTAAAACACAGTAATAAAGTACTGATAATACAGCTTTTAGTACTTTTGATGTTAAGTAAAGTATAAACAGTTAAATTCATTGTAAGTTTGTCATTTTTCTTTTATCCTTGTTCTTTGCAGAGTGACTGAATTTCTCCCAGTAACTTTTGGTAATGGTATAAATGATTGAAAAATAGCTCTAAGCCTCATTTCTCCCTTCCCTGGTTGCAATATTTTGATGAGAAGGAAAGATACTTGAATCACCTGTTCATTTTCTTTGATTGAACATTGGAACCTGAAGTTGGATTTAACTTCTTTGTGCTGTAAGCACTAATTCAAACTGCTGTCCCACCAATAAGTCTTAAGTTAGGGATATTTTTTTAAAAAAAATTATATATATTTTATGTTTTGAAGTTTCTTAAGGCTTCTTTTGAGCCTCTTTGTGTCCAATACATTGTACTTTATAGTTCTAGTTCCATTCTTGAATCTATCATGTATTTTCTTCTGTGTCTTCCTGTCTTCTTACTATTTCATTTGCCTGTATGCCATTTTCTCTTTTTGTTTATGTACCTGAGAAAATATTTCTCTAATAATGCCTAATTCATAACCTCTTCTACTTTGTAGTCATTCCTAACCACTCTAAAATCAAGCATAGTTTCCTTACCTATAATTGCATAGCATTTTGTTTATGCCTCACATTTATAGTACTTGTCACGCAACATTGTAGTTTTGTTTTAATTGTCTTATCTCTTAGTATGGGAGTTTCTTGAGAATAGATTGTACCTTAATTCATCTTTTATTCTTGAGGCCTAACCTGGTAGAGTGAAAGTTGTAGTCCTTTCATGATTTTTTTTTTTTTTTTTTTAGACAAGATGTTGCAAAGTAGTCTAGATCAGCCTTGAACTTGCTATATAGCTCATGCTGGCCTCCAACTTGTTATCCTCCCTTTAGTTTCTTGAGTGCTAGGATTACAGGTGTGCGCCACCAAGCCAGGCTCAAATGTTAAATTGACGTGAAAGAGAGCATGTATACTGTACCCAATCTTTATATTTCTTCTGACAATACTAGGAAATGTAGGATAGAAAGGGCAAACCAGTTATAAAGTATAATTGTTTTGAGAATATATAATATACAAGACTATACAAGAATGTATGTATATTTTCAGTAAACCTAGTAGGGATAGCAAAAGTTAGTAAAGTCTTTTGTTCTGAAGAAATATAGTGCCTAACAGAAGGGACAGATAAATTGAATAGAACTATCAGTGACCAGTTTAACAACATAAGATTTATTTATTATTCAAGACAAAGGTAGAAGAATTTATTATAAGGCAGTACAGTATTTCTATCAAACAGGAAGTAGTATTTTTTATGTATCCGTAGGGGAAGAGATAAATTTTAAGTTACTAAATAGGGGATATTTGTTGAAGAGAGGTAAAGTTTGAAATGATAAGAGTCTAGAAAACTGTATAAATATTAGGATTGATGAGACTTGGCATAGAAGTAGCAGAAATAAAGAAGAAAAAGACATTTTCAGAGGGTAGTGAATAAAGTAACCACTTTATGTTTGAGCAAGCAAAAGATAAAAGATTAAAAGGTAGATGAGGACAATATTGTGCACAATTTCGAGTGAAACTACTTTCTGGGTGTTTTTTGGGACCCAATTCACTCTAATGAGCATCTATATTGGAAAAAGAAGTAATAAACCAATGATAGCATTTTAGCTCATTCTGTAAGATTTGTTATTCATATACATATGTTTGTTTGTTTGTTTTTCTTTCAATAGCTAATCAAGTTGAAGAAACATTACATACTCATTTACCACAAACCCCAGAAACAAACTTTAGGGTAAGTTTTCAGTGTGTGTAGATTACTGTTACCTGTGGCAAGTGTCAAAGTTTTCTTTATGTTGCTTTCTAAACTCTTTAACTATATGTGTTAGGTAGAGCTCTGATTCTTTTTTTTTTTTTTTTTTTTTTTTAACATTGCTTTATTTGAGTAGGATATTGTTGAAGACATTCCAAAAAACCCTCAGATTTTAGGTTCTTTGTATTAGATACGTAGATCCAAAGCACATTTACTTTAGGCATAGGGACTCTAGTGAATGTCCACAGAGTTCATTACCAATGAGCTTTTCTTTGGGTTAAGCCTAAAGTGGAATCATTTTAATATTTGAATACTTAATTAATCCTTTATATTGTGTTTTAGGATTCCAGCTACCCATTTGCCAATAAAGAATCCATTGGTTCGGAACTGGGGAATTCCTTTGCATCAAATATTAGAATTAAAGAAGAACCTTTGGATGATGAGTATGACAAAGCAATGGCACCACAGCAGGGACTACTAGACAAAATTAAAGATGAACCTGAAAATGCTCAAGTAAACATTTCACCTTTTTTTTTTTTTAATCTTCCCCCGCCGTTTTTTTGTTCACACATTAAATAACTCATTTCAGAGAGGAAGTACTTAAGTGAAGTTCATTGATAGGGTGAAAGGAGACTTTTAAAGGAGGTTGTGGTGATTTGGAAGTGTTTTGCAAGGCATTAACAAGAGTTATAAAAGTTTTCCTGAGTAGTTATGAAGGCTTTTAATCATCTTTGTTTCTTAATACCACTGTGAGTTTTTAATGTTTTTAGTGCAAGGATTTGAGATTGATAGTTATAGCCAAAGGATTATAGCCTCAGTTATAACTGAAGGTGTAATGGTTCATTTATAGGATTGTGTTGTGACTCATTATAGAATGATAAGCCCTTTGCAGTTACTGCTAATGAGGTACAGGTTAGGTGTGGATTTTATATTTTCTGGAGGAGTTACTGGACAGATCATCTTTGAAAGATTTGTTTGAAGAACCAGTTTGTTGGGTTAGTGGGTAAAATGTCAAGGGGGCTTTGTTGATCATGCATGATCTCAAGTTTCAGATTCTGATTTTTAATATGGCAAATGTAGAGCTCTGTTATTTCAAATTTGCTCTGAAGGTAAAAGTCAAAAAGATTCTGTAACTGAATTAGCTAAGTTATCCTTGCAGATAATCATGCTGCAGTGATTGGAGCAGAAGAAAGTTGTATCAGATGCTATAATTATTTAAAAATGCAGGAAGGAGACCAGAAGATGATTACACAGCAGCACTTACTTGAAGACAGCTTGTGTTTTGTACCTGTGGCATTAATTGAGCAGATGAGAAATAAAGATAGCATGAATTAACAATTTCTCTGAGATAATATTCAATCTGGAGAAAACATACCTTTTCTTATCTTCCTATAGTATAAGGGGTTTTGAGGACATCATTCATGTTTCAACTTTAATACCAACGACATTTTGTGCCAGATTATTTTTTTGTTAGAAGGGGTTGCTATGTGCAATGGTGGAAGTTTAGCAATATTCTTGGCCTCTACCTAGTAGATGCCATTAACAACAATGTCCTCTCTCCAGTTGTAATAGACAGAAATGTTTCCAGTATAGTCAGATGTGTCCTGGGGAAACAAAATCATTTACTATTGAGAACCACTGCTTTTGAATACATAGATGGAGAAGTGGGTGGTTAGAGAAAGTGATTATGGAAGTAGATGATTCATATGACTAAAATTAACACATAAGCAAGAATTATGTGGTACTCAGGAGAAGATAGATGTATTAGAGTGGTGATAGTAAACTGTAAGCGTTGGATGGTTATGAATATAGTTGGATTGAAGAAAATGTAGAAAAGGATGTGAATGTGTTTGAGTAGAAGGTGGATTAAAATTTTACATGTTTGTAGAGGCAGATAAATAGGAAATAAATATATCAGAATTTGGAATAAGTGTTATGAAATCCAGGGACAGTTCATGTAGCAGTGTATGTTTCAGAATACTATAACCATGATGATAATGCAAGGCAGATCCTGGATCTCTTTACATACCCCAATGTGCACGTAGGGAGTATGTAAGAAATTATAATGCTGGCAGGTTGCCAAAGGCATCTCTTTTATACATTATCCAATGACATCTCATTGAGATGAAAAGTACAAGCACAGTGATAGTAAAGACTATTGGTTCCAGTGGCTAGATAATATGAATAGGATGAAATGAATAGAAATGCCCTTATCTTTTGTACTTATTCAAAATTATGAAATGTGTTACAAAATACTAAGTATGAAGTTTTATCATGACTGCAGGGGAAAACTTCCCCCAGAGACTCAGACCTGATTGACTGGACATTTGATAGCAAAGCAATAATATGGATAGGTTTGGGACATAAGATCCAAAAGCATTCTTTATGCTGACCCTACCAAAAAGCGGTCCCAGCAGTTGAGTAGGTAAAACTAGATTTTCCCTGAGCATTCCTCTGTTGTTAGCCTGACCAATCTGGTGGGACCAAACCTTTGATAATTCTCTTAGAATTATTATTAGAACTCTTCTTCAGGAGAGTTCATGTTACGAATTATAGATACTGATACTTTCCTCTTACCTTTTCTTCTCCCAGCTCATTTTAGCTTCTCCTACTTTCTAATCTTCTATTATCTGTCTCATCATTATGATGTTCTTTTGGGTGTTTCTCCCTTGTAGTGATTGGAAATCTAAATTCCTGGCATTTTAATGCTTCATATTTCTTAATTGATCTTAATCATTTCCCATGGACCAGAAAAGGGGACTCCAGTGTGTTGTTTTCTTAGTCTTACTACTCTCCTTTCAAAAAAATACTAGTAGATTTATAGTTGTGATCAGTTTGCTTTTGACCATTAATTACTAATAATTTTCCTCATGACTTAATAAAATCATGGTTTTTAGCTTCTGACACTTTTTCAAAGCCTTCCATGGCTTTACTGACACAACTTTGTAGTTTCCTTTTGCACACTTCTTAATTCTCCTTTTTACACAACTCATTTTGGTCTTAGTTTCTTTACTTTCCCATATAAGTTCCTAAGATGTTGAAGTATGTGCATATATATTTAACTTGCTCTTGGTTATTTTAGTTACAAATTTCCAGGTTGTCATCATCCTTTTGCTTCTGTTACAGGTATAACATCATTTGGTTTCTAGTTTCAGTTCTTCATTCTAGTTCCTTTGCATGTTACTATAATATTTTCTGTTGTGACTGTATAGTTACATTTTTGTATATGCTATGATGTTTCATTTTTGTATATGCTATGGTGTTTCATCCTTACATAAAACAATGTATGTAAGATGGCTTTAGAACAGGATATTTAACTATATTTGTAAATATAGAACTGAATTTCATAGACATTAAGACCATATTGGAAAAAGTAGTCTGAAGTTACACTCAAAGTCTTAGTTATAGTGTTTCTATAAATAAATGTTTAATTTTTTAAAACACTTGAAGATTTTAAAATAGAAATTTATAGAAGGAAGAGACCTCCCTTTTTTCTTTTTTTCTGTGTATTTCCAAAGCTAGACACTAAGTAAATATGTTAAATTCATGATTGTACTTGCTCAAAACAATAGGAGAGCTAATTTATACTCTGTAATTGAAATAGATAAGTTGAAACAGGAAAGCAGATTACTTATGTGTCACATTAGTCATTCATGCACACTTATGAAGTAAAATATAGGGGCTGGTGAGATGACTCAGCGGTCTAAAGTGCCTGCTTAGGAAAGCTTGGGCGGCTGCAGGGACCGTGGTTTGATCCCCGGCACCACATGCTGTGTCAGCCTCAGCCCCAGGGCAGGCTGAGCTGGCCATTAAAAAAAAAAAAAAAAAAAAAATGTAGAATATAAACATGCAAATGTTGGTGCTGTCATTGAGTCATGTCAATTTATAGAAACCTTGTTATTTTGTTTCTAAAATACTAGAGATATTGATATGGATCTCCCTTTGTGGTAAATGAAGAAAAAGTGAAAATATTCAAAAAGAGTTTTTTTATTCCAGTACTTTTTTTTGGTTTTTTTTCCCTGAAAGCTTTTGGGCCATCAATCAGGTATTTACTTTTCAAAATATATTTATTAGGGGCCAGGGAGATAACTCAGGGGCACAAGTGCAAGTGCAAGGTCCTGAGTTTGATCACTGGTTCCAGAAAAAAAATTAATAATAATAATTATATATATATATATATATGTGTGTGTGTGTGTGGGTATATATATATATATATATATATATATTATTTGCTAACTATTGATTTGTATCAAATACTTAGAAAATTAGTTACTTTTGAGGGACACACAAACCAGATATGCTGCTTTTGAAAGCTTTACAGGATGGTTAGAATACTTAAGATGCATACTTAGTTTACTATAACTTATATGTATATTGTGGCTCTAAAATGTGTCTGAAGTTTGGAATTGTCATCACAGAGAATAAGAGCTGATTAGAGGCCATAAGTTTCAGCTAATGAATATTGATTATTGAATTTCCTGTGATTATTTTTGTTGTTTGCTGGAGAGGTGCTTTATGTACTATAGAACAATGATGGTGAACCTTTTAGAGTTTTCAGTGATTGAAGCAGCCTATTGTAGCACACATGCCCTAGGTTTACCACTAATGCTATGTAACATAAGGAGTAAGGGTAAGTCAGTGTTAGAAAGTTTTAAATATATATATTTTCATCAACAGCGTGAGTATCTACATAGTGACTTTCTTAGATATCAAAATATATCTCATGTAATACATTATATATTGTATAATAGATAATCTTTTAATCATAGAAAAGAAAGATCTATTTTAAATCAATTGCAATTATTGCATTTCAAAATGAAATGTTCAGGCCTTTTGTTAGTAATTGCTGAAGGCCTGCAGATTCATGATGTTAGCATTATTATTGAAGTCTTGTTGGATTTTCGGTCTAATGAATGTTAAGAAAATTAGAAAAAGTAGTAAATGGAAAGGGAGAGGTAAAATTGCTGATAAGGATCTTTGTTAGAGAACTGACAACTCATCAAAGGTTAGTGGGATACCCAGTTGGATTATAGCTTTATAAAATACAGCAGTATTTCTACAAATCAGTTCCCAGTGAGATGCTATCATAAAAAAGATACTCTATTCCCAGCAATAGCTAAGAAGTACTGTGTCAGGTAAAAGACAATTTGAACAGATGAAGACACTTTTTAAAATTTATTTTAGGGAAGGGTCTATAGGGTGTTCAGAGTCTCACTACTAGGTTGGACTCATTGTAATCTGCCTGTTTACAGCCTCCTAAGAGCTGGGATTACTGGCAAGCACCACCACACCCAGTCTCAAATGTCCCCTCAGGGGACAGAACCCCTGGCCCTTATACCTGCTTGCAGGCACTTTAATCTGCTGAGCTGTTTGGCCAGCTCTTGGAGACTTTTTAAAAATGTAAAAAATATTGTGATGTCATGTATTGCTATATTAAAATGCAGATTTGATGTAATTATGATGAGAATAATGATGGCTACATTCTAAAGTTTTGAAGAGGAGTAGGAGGGCTGCACACATATATTGGGTATATATTATGAAAAAATAGTTGGAGAGGTTGAACATGGACAACCATGTGAAACAGTTAAGAATCCTACTATTCCATTAAGATAGTGTGCTATCATAAGGCTATTGATACAAAATAGATAACCCTTAATATAGGTATTTTTAAGAAAGCAGGGATTGCACGTTATCAGTGGCTGGCCAGATCCAACCTGCTCCATTAAACAATTTTTGTTTTTCTATCCACTGATTTATTCAATAAATTTTGATTGAAACTTTGCCACATCATTTATTTATGTCATCTGTGGTTGCTATAGCTCTACCAGGATAGTTAAGTATATGTGCTGCTGAAGCTAGCACTTTGAGGACTACCAAGACAGTTAAGTAATTGTGACAGACCACATGCCCTGCAAAGTCAAAAATATTTACTATCTGGCCCTTTGCAGATAAAAGTTTGCTGACCCTTGGATTAAAGGACTGTATTATAAACAATGAAACCACTTTCTTATAATTTTATTATGGAAGTAAAACTTTGTAACAGATAGAAGAAATCACAAAGGTAAAGATTGTTAGACTTTATAAAAATGGAAACCTAAGTACATAAAAATTTAACTTGGAATACATATTCAGGAAATGTTGATAAATGCTACAAAGGGTTGGTATTGTTGTATTATAGTGCACTTGTAATGAACATTAAAAACCACTGCAATTTGAAACAAAGTAGGAAGAGCCTTAATTAGCCTGTTTTTTTAATCGCTAGACTATATTTAAGTACAATTTTTGTTGGAAAGAGTCTATCATTATGTATCAAAAACCTTAACTATATACCTTTTGCTTAGTCATTCTACTTTGAGAATTAAACTGTCAGTACTCACAAAGATATTTATTATGGCACTACTCATTACACTAAATGTGGGAAAATTTTAAGTGGAGCAGCATTGGGTGATAGCTATATAATCTATGTGCCATGAAAGGCCTTATTAGAGCTTGAGGCAAAAGGAAAAGAAAAGATACTGATTCTGTCTTGAATTAAAGTTTTAATATTTTGTTCACCTTAGATTTTTACATAAATGAGCCGGGCATGGTGGCTCACGCCTGTAATCCCAGCACTTGGGAGGCTGAGGCAGGAGGATCGTTGTGAGTTGGAGACCAGCCTGGGCTACGAAAGTGAGCTGAAAGCCAGCCTGAACTGCACAGTGAGACCCTGTCTCAAAAAAAAAAAAAAAAAAAAAAAAAAAGATTTTTACATAAATGTTGACATTTTAAAAATATTGCTTAAATATTACTTTCTTGCTGTAGGATTTTGGTGCCTTTCGTTTTGTGATTGAGGAAAGTGCCCTCACCTTAATCATATCCCACTAATGTAATATGTCAACAAATGCCACCACAAGAAAGGAGCATGTCTGTGATACCACAGAATTTTAATGAGGAGTCTTATAATATTTTGCAAACTTAAAAATTCAAGAAGTTAGGGCTATTTCTCAGTGTTACCACAATGAAACAATTAATTGTAAAAGGAAACAAAACTGCAAATTTTTATTAGAACTGAGATATGTGGGCCAGGGCTATATATAGCTCAGGGATATGGTGTCTGTCTGGCAAGTGCCAAGTCCTGAGTTCAATTCCTGATACAAAAAAACTCCAAAAAACCAGCCTCAGTTAATGTGACAATTTATTCATGGCTTAATGTGATTTTGCATGCCCTTCAATATCATTGAGATAATATTTAAAATACAATTTTAAAAATTCTGAGAATTTCTGAATTCTCACACTGCCGAGATTTCAGGGTTTGTGGACTCCAATCTTAGAAACACTGGTACTCAATCTGAGGAGGTTACCCTGGAGTAATATACAAAAGTTCAAATGATTGAAGAGAGCAGAATATCATCTCATACAAGTAGCTTATTATCTAGAATAATTACAACTGTGAAAAGAAAGCCTTTGAATAAAAGAGGGGAAAAGACTGGAAAGAAATATACAAAAAGAATAATAACTGTTCTTTTTGGGATAATGGAAATATTAGAATTTTTCGTACTTATTTAAATTTTCTATAGTGATTGTGTATTACTTTTATAATAAACAATAACTTTCTATAAATTAAAGAAAAATTTCAAAAGTAATTTATAAATATCTAGCAGTGCTACAGGCTAATTAAGTGGCTAACTTTCATTATTTTACTCTCCCAGCATAAAACATATTAAACCTTTGTTAATTGTAGTTTGGTTGCTGTTTTCTATTTTATTTCTTACTATAAATATTTGCTGACTCCATTTGCAGTAGTAAAACATCTTGAATGTCTTAATTTCTTGACACGTTTGTTCTTTACTCTGTGTATTTACTTGCGTATTTTCCATTTTAAAGGAGTATAGTCATGGCCAACAGCAAAAAACTCAAGAGGGGGAACTGAAAATTAGTGCTGTGTTTTCCGTCAGTGGCAGTCCTCTTGGTAAGAAACGGTGTTGAATAAGTGAATCCTAGCTTATTCTGACCAACATGAGTAAGAGGAAGTTTCTGCTTCTAGTATATTAATAAACTAAGCAGTTCTCTTCGAACATTTAGAATGCCTTAAATTATATGTTATATAGCTACTATTAAGCCTTAAGACTAATTCTAGAAGAAAAAGAATGGATAGCATAAAATGTCTGGTAAAAGTTAAACATTTTTTCTTTCAATTTTTTTTTTTTTTTTTTTTTAAAGCTCCACAGTTGACTACTGGCTTTCAGCCTTCACTGGCATCATCTGGCATGAATAAAATGCTTCCTTCAGTTCCAGCCACAGCTGTTCGAGTTTCCTGTTCTGGTTGTAAAAAAATCCTCCAGAAGGGGCAAACTGCTTATCAGAGGAAAGGGTCTACTCAGCTTTTCTGCTCTACACTGTGCCTAACTGGATATACAGTTCCACCTGCTCGCCCACCGCCTCCTCTCAACAAGAAAACTTGTGCAAGTTGCTCAAAGTACAGCAGAATTCTCGGTTACCTTCTTTGTTCTCTTTTCTTTTACCATTGTTTTTAGCCTGTGTATTTTTTCTTTTGTTTCTTAAAGCACATTTAGTACCTACATGTTGCTACTTTTTCAGTCTTTCTGTATGTTGGGTTTGACTTTCATATAACTTTAAAAAGTATACCGTGTATATTAAGAATTACTATAAGAATCAACCTCTTCGTGCCAATTGGGATGCTTTATGTAAGAATAAGTAGCTGTATGGGGCACTGTATTATCATGGTATTTTATCATGTATGTAGACAGTAGACTTACGTCCAACAGATGCTCAATGTTTCTTGTTCTGTTACATAATTGGAATTTACTTTTTTTATTCTTTAATGATGACTAGTATTATATATATATATATATATATATATATATATATATATGAATGATCTCATTAGTATCTAATCCTTAAGGCCTATTACAACATTTAATAACAAAAAAGGAATATGAGTGCACTAAGGTTCTTTGTGTTTATTTGAGGAATATTAAGGTAATCGTGATACCTAGTTTGTAAGGTGACTTAGAAATTGTGAATGAGTACATCATACAAAAAGAATCTTTTTCCATTTTTAAAGATACTGGCTCCTCTCTACTCCAGCCATGATTTATTACTTCATGTATCAATGTTCATAGTTTCTCACATGGTGCTGCTGTCCTTTCTCTGTTCTGAAAGGTAAAAAAAAAGACTCCTACTTTTGCTTCAACTAACTAAGAGAATTAAATTTGAATGTAGGTTAGACACTTTTCCAAAGGTTAATTATACACCACCTTCGGGGACCACCCACTCAGAGGCCCCCCTCCTGAACAGGAGCTTTCTTTCCCTCAATAAATATGTTCTTCTCATTATATATATAATTCTTTGATATAAAGTTTAATTTCTTTGAAATACCAGAAAAATAAATTTTGGTTATATTTGGGGACTAAAATAGTTGTCTTACATATATACCTTAATTCACCAAGTAGAGATTATACTTTCAGTTTCTAGGCAAGTTCTGCTTTCCTTTAACATTACTTCATTATTAAAAATTCTTCAGAGCTGGGCGTGGTGGCACACGCCTGTAGTCCCAGCACTTGGGAGGCTGAGGCAAGAGGATCAGTGTGAGTTCAAGACTAGCCTGAGCTACAAAAGTGAGCTCAAGGCCAGCCTGAGCTGCATCGCAAGACCCTGTCTCAAAAAGACCAAAGAGAAAAAAAAAATCTTCGACTGTTGATGTAGTGATTATCTTTTAAGATTATACTGAGTAAGCATCCTTTGTCTGAAAATTAAAATCCAAAGTGCTGTGAAATTTGAAACTTTTAATTACTGATACCATACTCAAAAAAGTTGATGTCTTTGGAGCAATTCAGGTTTTTAGATTAGGGGTGCTTCTTAGAGTCTGTGCAGATATTCCAAAGTCTTAAAAACTTCAAAATTTAGGACATTTCTCGTCCCAAGCATTTCAGAAAAGAAATATACAGCCTGGAACATGTTTTGCACAGTTTCAGTAGTATCAAATTTTCATCTCTTAGAGATCTGTTTAATGTACATATGTAGCTAAAAGTAATCTGGAATCATGTATATTAATAGGAAGATTAAGAAATATAAATTTATCACAAGAAAAAATTCTCATATGATTTTTGGTCAAAGAATGAAAAAAAATTTTTTTTAAATTTATTTTATTTTAGCCGGGCATGGTGGCACACGCCTGTAATCCCAGCACTTGGGAGGCTGAGGCAGGAGGATCAGTGAGAGTTCGAGACCAGCCTGGGCTACAAAACAGAGCTCAAGGCCAGCCTGAACTGTATAGCGAGACCCTGTCTCAAAAAGACAAAAAAAAAAATTTTTTTTTTAAATTTTTCCTGTTTCAGAACTTTTGTTTGTTTATCTATTTATTTTTATGGCTGGTTCAGCCTGCCCTGAGGGCTGGGCTGGTGCAGCATGTGGTGCCAAGGATCGAACTGCTGTCCCTGCAGGTGCCTGCAGGCGCTTTAGACCACTGAGCCATCCTGCTGGGCCCCCTAGAGATTTTTTTTTTTAATAATTTTTTTATTTTATTTATTTATTTTTTTCTTGTTTCAGAACCTTTGTTTGTTTATTCACTCATGTTTTTCGGGATGGCTCAGTGGTCTAAAGCACCTGCTTGGGAAAGCTTGGGCAGCTTCAGGGACTGTGGTTCCATCCCAGGCACCACATGCTGCACCAGCCCTGCCCTCGGGGCGGGCTGAGCCGGCTATAAAAACATGAGTGAAAAAAAAATTTTTTTTTTTTTTAAAACACTTTCTTTTTTTTTTAAATTTTGTTTAATTTTATTTATTTATTTTTTTCTTGTTTCAGAACCTTTGTTTGTTTATTCACTCATTTTTATGGCCGGCTCAGCCCATCCCAAGGGCAGGGCTGGTGCAGCATGTGGTGCTGGAGATCGAACTGCGGTCCCTGAAGCCGCCCAAGCTTTCCCAAGCAGGCGCTTTAGACCACTGAGCCATCCCGCCGGGCCCCGAAAAAAATTTTAAAGTAACAAGATTGATGTTTTTCTGACACATAACTTTTAAGCAATCTAATGTTCTATATGGTAACCATAGTTCATATATTATATTCCAGAAAAATCCTAGGGGTGCTTTTAAAGTGTTCTTACCACAAAAATGGTAATACTTCGAGGTGATACATATAGTAATTAGCAAGATTTAATTATTCTTTCATGTTAAAATATACTTTAAAACATCATGTTCTGGGGCTGGTAAGATGGCTCAGGGGTCTAAAGCATCTCCTTAAGCAAGCTTAGGCAACCACAAGGACCATGGTTCAATCTCCAGCACCACATGCTGCGCCAGCCCATCCCCCAGAGCAGACTGAGCCGGCCATAACATAAAAAATAAAATAAATTAAAAATAAATAAATAAAACATCATGTTATTGTGGTAGTTTTATCTGCTAACATAAAACACATAAGTAACCCAAGAAGCTAGAAACTTTGCTCCACTCCTAGCTCCTACATAGCCAGCATAATAGATACTTCAATATTTGTTGAATTAATTATTTGATAACCCTAACTTTTGAAAATCTGTATTATTTTACAGCTATAGTTGTTTACTCTTAGCGGAGGTTTAGTTTTTGTTTTTGGCACCAAGGACCAAACCCAGGTATTCCAGTTTACTAGGCAAGCATTCTACCACTGAACCAAATCTTTAACCTCTATAGCTGTTTACTTTTTAAAAAGTTTTTATTTTTAGTATTGTATGTTTGTAGTAAAAAATGATTATGTTCATCACATGGAGTTGGTACATGTACATACTTGTATAGTTCTTTTTATGTGCCCTTCCCCCCACCTTATTTACCTTCCTCTTCCCTCTCCTTCCACATAGTGTTCGGGCAAGTTTGGCTTAACAAAGTTAGAATTCTTTATGCTGTTTGAATTATAACATACAGATTTATTTATTTATTTATTTATTTATTTATTTATTTATTTATTTATTTATTTATTTATATTTATTGTTTGTGGAACCAGGGATCAAACTCAGGACCTTTCACTTGCCAGGTAGGCACTTGTGCCCCTGAGCTATCTCCTCAGGCGCATAACATATAGTTTTAAAAATGAGTGCTTAGTTATATGTGAGTCTAATATCTGGAGTCCACTATATTCTATGATTAAGTTTAAAATTTTAATTATTACAGTTTATGGTGGGGTTTTTTTTTTTTTTTTTTTGCTTGTTTTGGTATGAAATAATTTGACATAAGAACCTTTTCCTTGTAACTTTATATAATTCTCTTTTTTGTTTGTTTCTTATTGGTACTGGGGACTGAATGCAAGGGCTTCACAATGAGCTACATTGCCAGTTCTTTATGTTTTTAAGGGTTTTGTTTGTTTGTTTGTTTGTTTTTTGGGTTTTTTTTTGTCTTTTTTGAAACAGGGTCTCACTATGCATTTCAGGCTGGTCTTGAGCTCACTTTTGTAGCCCAGGTTAGTCTTGAACTCACACTGATCCTCTTACCTCAGCCTGCCAAGTGCTGGGATTACAGGTGTGCACTGCCAAGCCTGGCACTTAAAGTTTTTAAATTTTGGCACAAACTTGCTAAATTGCCCAGTTTGGGCTCAGATTTGTAGTCCTTCTGACTCAGCTTCCCAAAGTGCTGGGATTACAGGTATGTACCACCATGCCTGGCTTTATTTAATTTTTATTTCAGGATATTGGTGCTTTCTAAAACTTCATTGACTTTTCTCCTTTCATAACATGATACTTTTTTTTTTTTCTTTTTGGCGGAGCTGGGTATTGAACTCAGGACCCTGCGCTTGACAGGCAAGCGCTTATTCTACCGAGCTATCTTCCTGGTCCTCTTTATGTGTTCTTGATAGTAATCCTTTGTCTGACAAACAGTGGGGAAACATCTTTTCCCCACACTGTGTGTTTTCTCTTCACTCTGTTGGTAGTTTCTCTTGCTGCACAGAGCATTTTAATAAGATGAAATCTCAGCTATTGATTCCTTGTGATAGTTCTTGTGCAGTTGGGATTTTGTTAATAAAGTCTTCGCCTACACCAATGTCTTCAAGAGTTTTACCTACTTTTTAAGAAGATTTCCATTTTTTTAAAAAATGTTTAAACTGTGTGTATGTATGTGTGTGTATGTATGTATGTATGTATGTATGTATATAGGTATGTATGTATATAGGGTATGGCTGGCTCAGCCTGCCCTGGGGGGTGGGGGCTGATGCAGCATGTGGTGCCAGGGATTGAACTGTAGTCTGTGGTTCCCTAAGCTTGCCTAAGCAGGCGCCTTAGACTGCTAAGCTATCTCACCAGCCCATTACCTATTTTATCTTCCAGAAGGCTTAACTATATATATATATATATGATCAGTTTTGAATTTAGTTTAAGTGCATGGCGAAAGATATGAGTCCAATTTTAATCTTTGGCATGTCGAAAGCCATTTCTTTCTTTCAAGGAACTGGAGTTTGAACTCAGGACCTTGCCCTGAGCTATCTCCCTGGCCCCCACTTCTTTCAAAGATTAATCAAGATATTTTCATAATTACCACAAAAGGGCCAGGGAGATAGCTCAGTAGAATAACTGCTGCCTGGCAAGCACAAGGTCCTGAGTTCAATCCCTGATACTGAAAAAAACAAAAAAAAAAGAAAAAAATAATAATTACCATGGAAAACTCATACAAGTTTTAAAATATTTCTACACACACACACACACACACACACACACACACACACACACACACACAGTTTTTTCCATCCCCAGGAAGGGCCTTGGTATGTGTAGGGCCAGTCTTAAACTCATTAAGTCGCTCAAATGAATGATAATCCTGCTTTAGCTTCCAGAGTGCTGGCATTATAGGCTTGTGTCACCACACCCAGTTTCTACTTTTTATTGTCACACATATGAGTTATTTTCAGCTAAATTTATCATGTTGTGTTGGTCTCTGATATTTTCCATAGCTTCTCATGACAGGTATTATTTTTTACAGACTATTTCAGCCAGGTATGATCATGCATGCCTGTGATTCCAGTGTTCTGGGAGACTGAGGCAAGAGGATTACAAGTTCATGTCCAGCCTCAGTAAGCTGGGAGTGTAGCTCACTGTGAAGACTCTGGGTTCAACCTCTTTCTCCTTAATAAAAGCTTGTTTGACCTATCATATTATGTAGCGGCTTTATTTATTAACAAAACTTTTTTAAAACTTTTTTTTTTTTTTTTTTGTCTTTTTGAGACAGAGTCTCTTTATATAGTTCAGGCTGGCCTTGAACTTGCACTGATCCTCCTGCTTCAGCCTCCCAAGTGCTGGGATTACAGGCCTGTGCCATCAAGTCCGGCTACTTTTCAACTTTTAAATCCTGTTATTGATTTGTAACTCTGCCTCTTTATTTCCTTATTCTTTTATTATTTCTCCTCACTTTTCCTTCCCCCCTCTCTGTTCTTTTGGGTACTGTCTTCATTATTTTCTATCTTATTTTACATTTTACGTTTGTCATTGCTTTAGTCTTCAAATGCTGATCCTTCTTTTTTTCATATGTACCACTTCTTGAGCTACTCTTTCATTTTCTACTACCACTCTTCCTTTTTTCCCTCTTCCCCCATTATTTACAGTCTTCATAATAATTTGGTATAGTGATTTATGTAATTATGAGATTACTGAATTAGGTGCACCTTAAATACAAATTCAAAGAAGCTGAAATGTTTATTTAGTGCCACAATTTAATTTTGGCATAGGCGTGTTTCCCTACATAGTCTCTCTGGTTAAACAAGTTTAAATTTGTAAATCAATCCCAATGAGAAGAATTTTAATTTAATTTCAGTATGCCAAAACATCATGCATACACCCCATTCCCTCCCACCCCCGCTGCTGCTATATTTATACATCAAAGGAAATGTGGCAATAGTACTGTAGCTGAAACTTCCTTAGCTGATCTTGAGTACTGATACTTCATTTTTGCTGGCTGTATCTCTTAGGCTCTTGAATTTAACATTTGAGTACGTTGGCTAATGGACATTTAATTTTTAGAATTATTTCATTTATTCCTTTCCTCCCCTTTTCTTCCCTACATTCCTAGGCCCCCTATCTCAAAGCTGAGTCTTCCTTAAATTGCCAGGAGTTCCTTTCAATTTGTGATCCTCCTTCCTCCGTCTTCTAAAGTACTGGAATAACAGGTGTATACCATTGCATCCAGTTTAGATTTAATAAGGGGAACTTAGCCATTTACTTTAAAATAAAATACTTAGGGAAAGAGAGCTCTGGGGCCTGGCAGGATGGCTCAGTGGTCTAAAGTGCCTGCTTAGGAAAGCTTAGGTGGCTGCAGGGACCTCGGTTCGATCCCCGGCACCACATGCTGTGCCAGCCCTGCCCTCATGGCAGCTGAGCAGGCCATAAAAATAAATAAAAGTTCTAAAAACAAAAATAAAATAAAATAGAAAAATTAAAAAAAAAAATGGGGCTGGGGAGATAGCTCCGTGGCACAAGTGCCTGCCTAGCAAGTGCAAGGTTGTGAGTTCAAACCCCAGTCCCACAGAAAAGAAAAAAATAAAAAGAAAAATTAAAAAATAAAAAAAAGAGCTCAGCAGACTAAGTACTGTTTTGGTGAACACAGGGACCAGGGTTTGATCCCAGTCCTGTATGCCACACCAGCCTTGCCCCTGGGGTGCACTGAATCAGTGAAGGAGTCCAGATGTGGTGGCACACACCTGTAATCCCAGCACTTGGGAGACTGAAAACAGTAAGATCACTATGAGTCTGAGCTGTAGTGAGACCCTTTACCAAATAAAAATAAAATACTTGAAATCCTACATAAGAGAGGTAGTTTGGGGAATAACTTTATTCTGTTAGATTCTTCATATAATGAGATTTAGTGTAGCAACTATTTCTGTATTGTGCCATTTCTGAATTCTAATAATTAGAATGAGATTTTTCCTTTTTATGCTGTATAACATCTACTTCTGTGTAGTATATGATCTAATTGAAATATTGAGAGTTAGAAATACATTCTTTATTTTGCTTTTACCTGTATCCATGGTACTTCCAGCATTTACCTCCTTAACCTAGAAGACACCTGCATAGGATCTACGATATCACCGTCCTTTAGGAAAACTTTCATATTACATATGGTCTGATCTGAACTATTTCTTCATTTATATTTATGTTATACTTAGCTCTTTTATTATTATTATTTTTTTTAATGGCTGGCTCAGCCTGCCCTGAGGGTGGGGCTGGCATAGCATGTGGTGCTGGAAGTGGAATCTCTGTCCCTGTGGCCACCTAAGCTTTCCTAAGCAGGTACTTTAGACTACTGAGTCATCCTGCTGGCCCTATACTTAGCTTTTTTAAAGTTAGTTATTCTACTATAAACTTAAAGAATGCTTCTGTAACAGTATTTTGTAAATTATTTGTCTATTTGTCCCCCAAATTGAGCTTTATAAACATGTGTGTACCATAGCTTGAATGTAGCCTTCATCTGTCTCAGTATAACTTGTCATTAGCCAGAGGGCACACACCTCTTATTCCAACACTCCAGGAGGCTGAGGCAGGAGGATTGAGAGTTCAAGGCCAGCCTAGACTGCAGATCATGTTTTAGGCCAACTTGGAATACTGCAAGAACTTGTTTCAAAAAATAAATAAAAGACAAGACTGGGCATGGTAGTATGCTCCTATGATCCCAGCAGGTAGGAAACAGAGTCTAATCTATATAGTGAGACCCTGTAGACTCTGTCCTAAATACAGGGGGAAATGAATGAATGAATGAATGAATGAATGAATGAAAGTTTTCAATAAATATTCCTCTGAAATACATTACGATCAAATTTTTTAAAATGCCTTTTAAAGGAAAAAACTTAAGGGGACTGGGGAGATAACTCTGTGGCACAAGTGCCTGCCTGGCAAGTACAAGGTTGTGAGTTTGAACCCTGGTCCCACCAAAAAAAGGAAAAAACTTAAAATGTAGAAAGTAAAACAGTATATAGCTGGTAAGTATGTAACACAACAAGAAGTAGAGTTACATATGAATTAAATAATAGCATGTCAGGTATTTCTCACAATGATTTTTCATTACTTTTGCTATTATCATTGAGTGAAACATTTATAGTAGTTTTTAAAGTGTTGGTGTGACCAGTTTAAGATGCAAGATTTAGCATGACTCAGTTTTTAAACTATTTTATGGGTGTATTCTTCTGAAAGAGACTGTTTACCAAATTTTACATATCTGAAGATTTTATTTTTTTTTATTTATGGTTTACCCTTAAATTATCATGTAACATTCTCTAGGAAAACTGGTATTCTGGTGTAATTAGGGTTGATTTGGTAAAGAGCCTTGATCCTTAGGATTTTAGTCATCATTGCCTTTGGTATTAATGTTGGAATACAAAATTTGTATAGCTATGGAAATCCTAGATTTTAAAAAACTATGGTACAGCCGGGCGTGGTGGCTCACGCCTGTAATCCCAGCACTCGGGAGGCTGAGGCAGGAGGATTGGTGCGAGTTGGAGACCAGCCTGGGCTACAAAAGTGAGCTCAGAACCAGCCTCAACTGCATAGCGAGACCCTGTCTCAAAAAGACAAAAAAAAAAAAAAAAAAAGAACG